>CP135561.1:3013223-3261538 GCA_032401905.1 Swietenia macrophylla | reverse complement strand
AATAAATCATGTATACTTTAATTAAAGAAAAAAATATTACTCTAATTAAACAAGCGAAAAAAAGAAAATAATTATGAGGATAATAATACATAAATACAAAAAACTTTATGTCAAAAAACTCTAAATATATTTGAAAAATTATAAATAATTTGGCTTCAATAAAAAAGTGTCCATACTAATAATTTATTACGTATCTGCAAATTCAAACAAAAAATAAATTATTACTCTAAACAACTTTAAATATATATTTATATATATTTAATATAACATAACATAATTTTTTTATAATATCTAGATAATTATTATTATGTAAAGTAAAGGTAAGTCTCCAAGACTCGTATCTAAAAATTAATAATTTATTATAATTTAAAATTTATTTTTATTTACAATTAATCTAAATTAGAACTAAATTTTTTTATAACTACATAAAAATTGTTCCCGTATAAAGTATAACCTCAGAGAGAGTTTACCATGCATGCATGTATAATTTATATATTTACAGGAAAAATATATAATAAATATTATTTAAAATATAAATAAAAAATTTAAAATATTAATATAAAAGTTAAAACAAACGAATACGCACACGGCTGATCTCCTCGCTGATGCGAGAGAGGACTACCAAGTTAGGGGGTTTTGTGTAAGAAAATTTTATGCTTCTTCTTTTGAACTGAAATGGTCAACAAGCTGCAAGGCTGGTTGGTTACTAAGGCCCAATTCATGCAAGGCCCAATTGGCCTACAAAGTAATGGTAAATCAGAACGACGTTCTGTCTGGCAAGCAACTTTGCAAGTTTTCATATTTTTTTCTCCTTCCCCTAACGGAGTTGTAGTTCTCGAAGCGTCGGTACGACATGGATGACCAAACCCAGCCACCGGCGGAGGCGAATCCCGATCAGGCGGTGGAGATTGACTTGTCAAAAACGGTTCTTGATCTCACCAGCTTCCAACTCCATGATCTCGACTCAGTCGAGCTATCTATAGGCCTAACCGAGTTGGACCTCACCGCCAATCGACTATCGAGCTTGGATTCTAGAATCTCGCAGCTTTCCAACTTGAAAAAGCTCTCATTCCGACAAAACCTTATCGACGATGCTGCCATCGAGCCAATTTCTCGTTGGGACGCGTTATCTGGTCTCGAGGTATTTTTGCTCAAACGTTGTTTGATAATATAGGAATATGAACTAAACGATCTCCCTTTTGATCTAGCTATATTCGCACTTGTTTGGTTGCTGGTAGAATCAAGGAGAATTAGGGTGTGTTTGGCAGCGCTTTTGCGAAAAGTGCTTTTTGTAAAAACACTTGACAGGAATACCTGAAAAAAGTGGTTTTTACCCTCATAAAGGCTTAATTTGAAAGCACCTGTACTCGACGTACCTCTTTGATCTGAAAAGCACTTATTTCTTTTGTGCTAACACTGAAAAAAAATTGACACAGAAAAGCTGTTGACTATCTAAAATTGTTTTTAAATATCAAAGCACTTTCAAGTATATTTGTCTTGCATTGACTATATTTTTATAAATTAAAAAGAGAGGAAAATATATTTTTACAATTATGGACGCAAGTCCTTGGAACTTAAATTTACGTAACATTGGATTCAATGCTTATTTGTCAGAAGAGGCTGTTGTGATTGCAGGAGCTAGTGCTGAGAGATAATAAAATGACGAAAATACCTGATGTAAGCATATTCAAGAAGCTTTTGACTTTTGATGTCTCTTTCAATGAGATCACTTCATTGCACGGATTGTCCAAGGTCTCCAACACGCTCAAGGAACTCTATGTGTCTAAAAATGAAGTTCCTAGGATGGAGGAGATCGAACATTTCCATGATTTGCAAATTCTTGAACTTGGTTCCAACAGATTACGGGTTAGAATTCTTTCTCTCAATCATTGCTTAAAGCAAATTTAGCAAGTCTATGGACACTAGCATGTGTGTACATGAATGTGCATGACTACTCATTGTGGGTGTGTCTGCTTTAGAGACTGAATTAGAATACCAGTGGGGTGCATGGATTTGGAGCATTGTGTTAATTTTAAGTTCTTACTTCATTTTTATAGATAATGGAAAATTTGCAAACTCTGACACACTTACAAGAGCTGTGGCTTAGACGAAATCGTATCAAAGCAGTTAACTTATGCGGGCTAAAATGCCTAAAGAAGATTAGCTTGCAAAGTAACCGTTTAACTTCAATGAAAGGTTTTGAGGTAGGTCACTGTTAAAGATTGTGTTTTTGGGAAGTGAGAGAAACTATCTACGTGTTGGTTGCATTCACATTGCACTGAAGTAATCAGGTTCTTTTAACTATTATTGTGATTTCTAGGATTGTATTGCTCTGGAAGAATTGTATTTGAGCCATAATGGTGTTGCCAAAATGGAAGGCCTATCGACGTTAGTCAACCTCCGTGTGCTGGATGTATCTTCAAATAAGCTAACGTCAGTAGATGACATACAAAATCTCACTCGGTACGTCTATTCCTTTCTTCCCTGAACTGGAATCACGTTGTCTCATTTAATCATTAATTTTACTGTGTGGATGGAGCTTGGCTTTCAGGTTAGAAGATTTATGGCTTAACAACAATCAAATAGAATCACTTGAAAGCATTGCTGAGGCTGTTGCTGGTTCGAGAGAGACGCTTACCACTATCTACCTTGAGAACAACCCCTGTGTATGAATTTTTGGCAACTTGTGTAGCTCAATTGTTTAGAGCCTCGTTGTTTGTTGTGCATTTTCATCTTTTATAAGGTTTGAGATAGCTTACTGGCCACAACCTTTAATTATTTACATATCTTAGTTCTCTGTCACATTATGAATGTTTTTATTGTTGACTGCTTAAATCAGCAAAGGCTTGTATCCCAACTTTTTACATAGACAAGCTATATCAGAGGGTCACATCTCCTGTTCTCCAACTGCATCTACTGGCTTCATATGCTTTTTTGCAACACCCTAATATGAGTTTATATTGAAGACTTCTTTTACTGCATGCATCCTCTCCGTCTGTTCTTCAAAAATTGTTCTGTGATTGGTCCTGGAAGAGTCAAGTGGGATGATGTCCTTCCTTCTCTCTTTTGTTTTCCCACTTTCTCTAATCATGCCGTTATTTTTCCCACTGAATATTCTTTTAATTCATTTTTTGAGGTCGGCTGTATTTCGTGCTTTTCACCTACATGGTTTTGTGGTTCAATCTGACACTTCAATCTTATCTTTTACGTCCACCTTTTAGATTGTTGATTCTCTTGTCCCCACCCCCCCTTGCTATTAGGTTTTAATGTTAGTTTTGTAAGTCAGCAGTAACGATCCCATTTACTACCTTTATGGAAATATTATATGTTCATTTTCCATGCGAGTGGACTTCTGTCTTTGTGGGCTGCATTTTGGGACTTCCTTTATAATGGTAATGGAATGAAAATAAAAATGTTGCACATTTAGTTCTGCCAAATATAAGAAAATTGTTTGGTACTTTACCCTGATTGTATGTTCTCAAATGAATCAGGAGATACTTAATGAGGTGAAATCTCATTGTAACCTTATCTATTTTCTTGAAAGTCTCATTTTTATGATCTGCATTTAGGCAGTTTGAGGTGAAACTGCTATGTTGTATTATTTGCTGTGAAATGACACTGTAGTTAAACACTAATTTAGGGAAAAGACTGTAGGGCAACACAATCAACTTTGTTATTTTTCACTTGTCTGCATGTGTTGCTCATGAGAGTGTACGAAAATAGTTACGTGCTTGATCTGATTTTATTGTCTTCTATGAATCTAAATGCTAATTCTCATATAGTGACTAATTTAGCCAGATTGTTAATAATAAATTTTTTTTTTTTGGTAAAGCATCTTCCATTTCCTTTGGTTATTGATAATGTAGCACTTGTTTCAGTGTTGTTGAAGGATATCTAAACAATTTTGAGTCTTTTGTTCATCTCCACTACAATGGTGATTGGTTCATTGCAGGCGAAATCTTCAAATTATTCTGCTATACTGAAGCAAAATTTCCCAAATATTGAGCAGATTGACTCAGATGTATTTTTTTAGAAGTCTTGGGAGTTTAGGTTATCTTTTTGTCAGGATCTAGCCCTTCAAAGCCTCAGAAAAATGGCGACCTTTTTGCAAGTAATGATTCTTATCCAGATACGATTTTCTTCAGTTCCTGTGAGGCTATCCGCAGTTGGTTGATTATTGTCAAGTATGGTTGCAGGCAGATGGCGATTCATGAGGTTACTTGGGAACAAGAATACCAGCTGTGGAAGACAGTGATGATACAAGTAGTTACGCATTGATTGAAAAAAAAAAAGGGCATAAACTTGCATTTAACGTGCCTTTCACTGTTGTTTCTCTTTGTTTGAATTTTCTTCTTCCTTGTTTAATTCTTGGAGTACCTTCTTGTTTTTAAGCTCAAGCAAGTTTTTAACTCTTATTGAATAGAGGTATGTATGAATCTTGTCTTATATACAAGTGTGTTTGATATTGAGGTGTTAAAGATGAAACCACGGGTGAGATGAAAATACCAGCCATCATATGAAAGTTGATTGGTGATTAGTAAATACTAGAGTTGAAAGTAGATTGCTTATCATGCGTGTTCAGGCGGACGAGTGTGGTTGTCTGTATATTTTTTATTGATATTTAATTAATTAAGTTATATAATTTTTTTTATGTAAATTTTGATAAACGGGCACTTGCGAGTGTGTGTATATATATATATATATTTGTATATTTTTTATTAATATTTAATTAATCAAGTTATATAATTTTTTTTATATAAATTTTAATAAACGAATGCGTGCGCAAACATACAAAAAGTCAAGTTTTTTATCTTATAAAAGTATTTAATAAAAAATTTAAATACAATTTTTAACTTTTAGTTTACAAAATTTTTTAATTAAATTATAATATTTTATAATAATTAAGTTTAAAGTAGTTTAGATAAAAAATGGCTAGACTTATTAGAGTCTATATTCATTCAAAAAAAGTAAGGGATGGGTCCGAGAAGTTAAAGGGCATAAAAGGAACAAGCGGTCCCAGAAGATAAAAAATTTTGATAAGAGGTCAGTGACATCGACAGGTCTAAGTAAACATATAATCCCAGCTCATTTGCGAAACAATGGACCATTTAATAAAGACCTATTTATATAGAAATAAAATTATTTCTTAATTATTTTTTAAATTTAAATAATATTAATATGTGATATAGTTAGTAATGTCGTATTGTTAGTAATAAATAATTTGGTCTATATTTTAAAATTTTTAATTTATATTATAAAATATAAAATTTATATATAAATTTTATTAAAATATAATGTTAATTGTTGATTATTAATTATTCGCATGTTATTATTATATTAAAAATTATAAAATATATTAAAAATTTTAGTCCATTTATTCAAGTGGGTTTGCAATGTTAGTAAAAAATCTAAACCAAACTTTCTTCCAATCACCGCATGAAATAAAAGTAAAATAAATAAAAATTATAATTAAAAAAGAAAATAAGATAAACAACTGCTTTTAAGGGCTTTTAACATAATTCAAGTTGCACAGTGGTTTTGTCGGTTCGGGTTTAATTACGAGACATGCATGTTGTTTTAGTGCTAGTTTAGAAATGCAAATTCATGCGTTTAATTGTTAATTTTATTTAAACTATTATAAAATTTAATTAATTGATGATTTTAAAATTTGTATATAAACACGTATTAATTAAATAGTGCTTAAAATATTTTAAAAGTGATATTATGAATTTTAATAAAATTTATAAAAATAATAAAATATAAAAATGCACGCCGCACGTGCGCACACAAATGTATATGCGCGCTTGTTTATGTATTTTTAGTACTACAGTGTACTCATATATTTTAATATTTAATGAGAAAAAAGGTTTGACAAGCATATAAATCGAGTTTTATGGTATGGAGGAACGGGTAAGGTATTTTAGATACTCGAAACTATTTGACTAAAAAATTATCTAATATTCAAGGTTATTGGATAATGGTTAAGTTTGAGTTTTAAAATTATATAACTAAAATCAGTTTTGGTAAGGTATGGTTATTAGTATTAAATATTTGATACCCAATTAAAAAATAGTAATAATAATAACAAGTTATAATGCATTTTTTAAGGGAGTTAATTTTTAATACAATGCATCAAATTTACATAAATTTAATAAAAAATTACGAATTTTGAGTAACATAAAATGACATAATTATTGAATGGATAATATAATTTAATTAATAATTATGCCGAGTTTGAATATAAAATTTTTGACAATTAAACTCATTTATAATATAATTAATTATTTTAATAATTATAACGATAATTTATTTATGATTTTTTAAATTTATTTTATACTTTTAGTATTTAAAAATATTTGTTATATTTATAAGGTAAATAATTGTATTTAAAATAAAATTAATTAATAATTAAATATATAACACTATAAATATTATAACCATATATTACAGTATAAAAATATTAAATAATTAAAAAAATAAATTATTTTAATTTTTGATATTATTTTTAAATAGAATAGATTCAAATTAACTCTATTTGCACATTATAAATATATCACCGCATAATACAAGATAATATGAATTGCTACTCCTTGACACTCAAAGACACACTTGATCTGATCATTACTCAGTAATATAAAAACAAAATACCAAAACCCTAATTCCCTGATTTCAATTTTCTCTTTTCATAGTTGCCCTTAAATTTTGATGCCCTAAAGAGTTCAAGCAATTCTTACTCTTTGTTACAATTATTTTTAGTTTTTTTTTTTTTTTGGTTGTTTCGATAGGACCACGTGGCTGGATATCACAGAGAATAGAAGAAGATGAAAAAAGAAGCGGAGAATAAGAGGGGACATCATATCTAATATTCGTACAATTTTTCAAATATTTTAATTTATTTTGGATATTTGATTTTGGGGTCGGATTCGGATATGGATTTTTCGGATACCGTTACATTGCGAGGTGCGCGAGTTCTTAGACGCTTCTTACCCGGTCCAGGAGATATCAGAATTAGGCTCGTTGTCTTGTCTTGACAATTCACTTTATGCCACGTAGCAGTCCACGTACTCCCCAACCAATGGGAAGTGGTCTTTACCATTATTATTCAATACAGTTCCGACACGTGGGAAGAAAAGGATACTCTTGTCATTTACTAACAACAATCGCTTCTTTCGTCATTTCTCAGTTCCCACAAATCTTCCCCCTCCGCAAAGTGTCTTGCTCGGCGTCTTCATTGCTCGATGACCCATAAAAGACCCCTTCACTCTCGCTGGATATTTATCTCAAACTTAACCACTGAAGTAAGCGGACTATTTGGCCGTCAATGGCGGCCGGCGACAATACCGGTGAAACGACTTTGCGTCACGCGTTTGGAAATGTTCTCTCATTTTTCATCCTCCTCTTGATCGGTGTTCTAGCTTTCTCGATCCGTCTCTTCTCTGTAAGATCTCCAATCATCGCATTTTATAGACCCGATCCGTAAAAATATCGTAAAAACTGGTTATCTAGTGTTTGTTGATCATAAAATGAATGAAAAGGGTCGAAGAAACTGGTGTCCTTGGAAATTCATGTTTGTTATCCAAATTCAATGATCGTCAATTAAAAGAACAAGAAAATGTAGGAAAATAGAAGGCAAGAAAAGATAAAGTGATAGCTATTTGCTTAGAACCCAAAGTTTGAACATTTTAATTTTATTTTTCCTTGTATTAGTTGATAGATTTTCTGAGCTAACGATCAAATTCATGTTGCCGGTCAAATGTTTTCTGAATTCAATTCTCCTCACTTTGATTAACAGGAAACTGGAGGAAAAGAAATTAAAAATTAAAAGAGTGATATTCTTTTTTTTTTTTTTTGTTTTGTTGTTATATTGCTTGTTACATTGTCGAAGCTACCAAAGGTAGGTGGGCATTACTATTCAAGCGGTTCGTTCTGTAAGTTGCTAATAATTTTATTGTAATAGTAGAATCTATAGTCTCACAGATTTTCCAATTGATTTACAGGTTATAAAGTATGAAAGTGTCATTCACGAGTTTGATCCTTATTTTAATTACAGAGTCACTCAGGTTCTTTTTTCTTTCTCTGATATTGGACTGCTTGTTTGGGTTATATCTTTTATTTATGGTTTTGCAACATTCTATTCGGGATAGAAGATGCATAACGGGTTTATTTGTTGGTTTTCAGTTTCTAACGAAGAACGGCATATATGACTTCTGGAATTGGTTTGATGATAGAACCTGGTAATTGCAATTACATTACAGCTGGAAGATTTATTATCATGATAGACCTTTTGTTTTTTTTTTTTGATAAAAAAAAACTCTGTATTAGTTTGGTTGCTATATCTTGTTACAATTTTTGAATTGGGTTTGTATGTAAGGTATCCTCTTGGTCGTGTGATTGGTGGAACTGTTTACCCTGGGTTGACCTTGACAGCAGGCACCATATGGTGGTAAGTACGGTGGAGACAATAGTAAGATTTATCTGCTTAATTTTATTGTTTGTTTTGCCAACTATTTTCACATACTTGCCCTTGATGTGGTTCTTTCTTTTGAAAACACTTGAAGTAGTTGGTAAGTTTGCTAATTTGTTGAGCCATTGCTCTCTTGTGTAAGGGTATTGAACTCCTTGAATATTCCTTTGTCCGTGGAGACTGTTTGCGTGTTCACTGCACCTATATTTTCTGCTTTTGCTTCATGGGCTACTTACCTTCTAACTAAGGTTTGCAACTATCCTTGTGTATTTCGTTGTATTGTTAATTCTTTTTGGCTTCAAACTCAGTTATTCTATTTTATTGATCTTCAATAGGAAGTTAAGGGTGCTGGTGCAGGACTGACAGCAGCAGTTCTTTTGGCCATGGTAAATCTTTTGCTGGGTAGTTTACCGTCCACTGAAATTATTTTCTGATTTTGGGTAGCGACAACAGGACATCTTATCTTATGACAAATCCTTGGAAGATTTGATGTCTAAAGTATATCATCTCATTTCTATTAGTGTGTAATTAAGTTTGGATGATATACTTGGTGTAATTAAGTTTGAATTGACATGTATTTCCAAATCTCATTTCTGTTTCTCCAGACTATTTAAGTAAGATAATAAATGATCAAGAGATGATCATAATATGTGCATCTTGCAAGTTTAAGCATGTTATAAGCCTCTTAGGAACCTTAATACAATCTTTAAACAGCAAATCCAAGATTCATCGTTGGAATTCAACATGATCATGAATTTCTTTTCCATTTGTGTGAAATGTGGTTGGTTGATTGATACCCTTGCACTTGGTCTTTTATTGTTATTGTTGTTATTTCATTGTGGGTAGTGAAAATTTGAAAACTTGGTCAAGCATCCTAGTTGACATAATGTTGTGGGATAAACTGCATTGCATAGTTCTGCTGCTGGAAGTTTTATATAAATTTGTTATGTTGTTTGTGCATGTTTAATAAATAACCTTTTTCAAAACATGATGTGATATTTGTTTGGTTTCTGTAGCCTTTATGTTTAACTGTATGACCGTGCAGAACTTGTGTTGTGTGATGAGTGGTGTTATTTATTAAACATGATGTGACATTTATTTGGCTTTTGTAGCCTTAATGTTTAACTTTATTACTGCACAGAACTCATGTTGTCTGATCTGATACAGTCCTTGTCCTTAACAATCATACCACGTGGTGATAGCAGCTATGTTTTATATTTTCAGGTTCCATCATACATATCCCGGTCAGTGGCCGGAAGCTATGACAATGAAGCCGTTGCTATATTTGCTTTGATATTCACCTTTTATCTCTATATAAAGGTTAGTTTTCATTTGACAAGGGCAGGTATATTTACCACTTAGAAATTTATTTTAACCGTGTAATGAACAGACTAAACCACTGGCTAACATTTGTTCATTTTAGCACGTACCATAGGGAACATTTCTCGAATTTTTCTACATATGTGAAAGTATATATTTTTCTGATTTATATTATGTGCCATATGCAGACATTGAATAATGGATCCCTCTTTTATGCCACTTTAAATGCAATAGCATACTTTTACATGGTAAGATTTTTCTGTGTTCTTTTACGCGCTTTCTTTCTTTAATCCCTTAATATATTTATGTTAATTTTTATGTTGTTTTCTCATCCAGGTTTGCTCTTGGGGAGGTTATACCTTTATTATTAATCTTATTCCCATGCACGTGTTGCTGTGCATTGTAACTGGTCGCTACTCTTCTCGATTGTACATTGCCTATGCTCCTCTTGTAAGTATTCTTAGCACTGATGTAGTCAAGAAAACAAAGGGATCATCTTTAGCATGATGTTTTTAGCATTTTATCTGTAGGAAAAGAAGAATAGGAACTACCTGAAATGGATTTTGTTTCTCTTTTATTTCTTTATGTTAGGATTTCCATCTTTTGTTTTTGTTTTCTTGTGGACATGTGGTCCGCTTCTTTTATCTCCTATCTTGTTGCTTTCATTAATACAATTTTGCAAAAAAAAAAATTTGTTAAACTATCCAGTTTTTTCAATTCAGGTGATCATTTTGTCTATCAGTTTGAAGAGAATATGATTTCTCATGGGCCTTAGTGCATCATACTGAGGGTCTTATTCCTATAGTTGATGCTGGAACATCTGAGAGGAAACCTTTTTTTTCTTGAAATTTTTGTTTTTCCTGTTAACATTATTACGTTATAATTGCAGGTTGTCCTGGGAACATTGTTGGCCTCATTGGTGCCTGTCGTTGGATTTAATGCAGTCATGACATCAGAACATTTTGCATCATTTTTGGTTAGTGTCGTTTTATATGGCTGGAATCTGTAATATGTGGTTTTCTTGTTACTAAAGTTGGAACCTGTCCGACCTTGTAGAAGGGGCCATGCTTGTTGTTAGTTAGTTGCTTGTTATGCCATGCTGGGTCTTCAAGCTATGAACTGTGCCACCTTTAGAATTTTAAGGCCCGTTGGCATTTCCTGCTACTTATTGGAGTTTTAGAAATTGACATTCCTGGTATGAAGGTGTTTAGTATATGCTGAAGTCTAGTAATGCTCAGAAATCAGGTTGTAAATGAAAATAGCAGCTGTTTGCAATTTTTTGAATATAAAATATTGATTGCACTAAATTTCTAAATCCTGTCTGCAGGTTTTCATTGTTCTCCACGTGGTGGCTCTTGTGTATCATATCAAAGGGATTCTCTCTGCCAAAATGTTTAAAGTAGCTGTCACACTTGTGGTATCTATTGGCCTGTAAGCTTCTGTTCTTGTTTGTTTTGTTTAATGTGATGATGATATGACAATGACAGTCCGATTGAAAGAAAGAATACTAGAAATGGGTAGTAATCAAGAATTTATTTTATTATTTGGGGCATACATACTTAAATAGTAAAATTGTTATTCTTTGGAATCATGATTTGATTTATAAGTAACATAATGTATTGTCTCAAAGCTGATCTCCATGGTTTCACATTACTTCCTCTTCAGGGTAATCTGTATTGCTGTGCTAGCAGTTCTTATAGCATTGGTGGCTTCCAGCCCAACAAAGGGATGGAGTGGAAGAAGTTTGAGTCTGCTTGATCCGTAACTATCTATTACCCTTTCTTTATTTATCTTTGTTTTTATTAATTTACTTCTGTACTCTGGTCCTTGAAATGTATGGACTGCAGGCAAATTCAGGTTGTAATATGGGGTGCTATCTTTATTTGATGCAACTTGAGGTTTTCGAAAACTCTTTTATTTTTTTCTCCTTTTGATTTGTGTATTTCTTTAGAGCAGTAACTATGCCAGAAAAGAGAATATTCACTTGGATGATTTCAGACTTCTAAATTAGCTTATGGACATTTTTTGTTTTCCGCTTCTTATTTTCACTGCATTCTGACAGAACCTATGCAAGCAAGTACATTCCAATTATTGCTAGTGTTAGTGAACATCAGCCCCCTACTTGGCCATCTTACTTCATGGATATAAATGTTTTGGCATTCTTGGTTCCAGCTGGCATTATTGTAAGTTTCAATTCTCAACTCATAATGGCTTCTGACCTACAAGTTATGTGCATCAATTGTGTTATTTGTTTATTACTTGCTGGCAGGCATGCTTCTTGCCTTTATCTGATGCAAGCTCGTTTGTGGTCTTATATATTGTGACATCTGTATATTTTTCTGGAGTGATGGTAAGGAGAACCCTTAGACATGCTGATCCTTTTTAGTTTTTCTTATCTGTCCCCTCATATAAAAATATGTGATCATTGTTTGGGCTAATATTACAGGTGCGCCTTATGCTTGTGTTTGCTCCAGCAGCATGCATCATGTCTGGGATTGCTCTATCTCAAGCTTTTGATGTTTTCACACGATCAATCAAGTTTCAAATACCCAGAATACAAGGAAGTTCTGAAGTTGATGTAAGCATGTTTACTGCACTATAATTTTACTTTTATCCCATCATTAAACACAGTCATTTTGCTTCACGACTAATATTCAGCTACCTGAAATGTTTTGACCATGAAGGTAGGGGATACTAGCCCTCGTAGTGTTATACCAGAAAGTGATCCAACAAAGGCTGATACAAGCAAAGAAACAATAAGAGAACGACCCTCCAGAAGGAATAAGAAGAAAGAAAAGGAGCAAGTGGAAAAGGATCGTGTGGAAAAGACTTCCACTAAGTCCAAAACTCAAAAGAGGCTTCTGGTTTTACCTTTGGAGGCATCAGTGATTGGTCTTCTCTTGCTTGTGTTTATGGGTGCATTCTATGTGGTATCTATGCTCTTTACTTTCTTTGTGCCATTGTCAAGCTGTTATGACTTATATACCATTTCTTTATAAACTGATGTTAATATACTGTTCTAAAGTATAATGAGTTGTGTTGGAAGCAACTTCTGTTTCGTCTTACATTTTCTTGATAGTTGATGTCCAATGTCATCAAGCAAATAAGCTCCTCATTTAAAGAAAAAAAATGAAACAGCATTATTAAGCTTTGTAATTCGAGCAACTGAAATAGTTGGCAGTGAAATCAGACACTAAGCATGATCCTGATAGGTTTGGAACACCTGGTGAACATAAGATGGGTTTTGTATCTTGTATCTTTATCATACAGGAAATATGCTTTGCTGATAGAAGGATATATAATGACTGGGAAGCTTCCTCTTTCTTTTCTTTTCTTTTTTTCTTTTTTAATTACTTTTCTAGAAGGTCAGTTCACCCAGAATTTTTGTTTTTTATTATTTATTGGGAGGGGGCGGAGGGGGTGTGTCAGGGGGTTGGTGAAGGAAACCGAAAGGTTGAAAGGTAGAACAGAACAACGCGTCATTTAGAGTTGATCATGTAGAAACAGTCTCGAAATTTAACTGCAGCTCGCAGCTTGCTATCAGTCTAACAAGTTATACAGTCTTAGTTATACAAGAGAATTAAAAGTGATACTTCAAATGAATTTTCCTCCTGGAATCTATAGCTTTCCTCTGGCTTGATTTTTTATTAATCAGCTGCACTGAATTGGTCAATGCTTTCTTTCCACCACTCTCCTTGTATTTTGATTTATTGTAATTGCCTGATGAATAAGGTATCCAACTATAAATGATTTTTGGCCTTCTAGGTTCATTGTGTATGGGCAGCAGCAGAAGCTTATTCAGCCCCTTCAATTGTTTTAACATCCCATACACATGATGGTCTGCATGTTTTTGATGATTTTCGAGAGGCTTATGCATGGTTGCGGCACAATACCGAGGTGGATGACAAAGTAAGTATTCTACTTGCCTGTTTTACTGCATTATTTCTTGGCTTTTGTAGATCTTTGTTATAATATATTTTCTGAATTTAACTGCCACCAATCTGGAGTTGCTTTCAACTCTTTTTTTCTTTTCCTAGCATCATGGTTTCTAAATATAGTTTTCTTATGATCTCTTTTTAAAACCAGAGTTTTCAGGTGACAAGATTATTGATTTGATTTGTTTTCCCTTGTGCACACAGTCCTGGAATATTTGCGTCTTAATTTCCATTGAATTTACTTTTAAGGGCTTTTTTTTGCATTTTATAGAAGTTGCAAAATAAATAAACCATGAATTGATTATAACTGCACTGGTTATAGGAAGATGATAGCAGAAAACTAGAAGTTGGTTTGAATGCAATTGATTCTAATTATTGCTCTGGTAATAGTCTGTTAATTTATTGAGAAGAGATTGAAAAAAGTACTGCTTCTATTTAATTTTGTTTGTTTGAAATATCTATAAACATTGTATCTGGAGTATGATGTACAAAGGTATGAAATGATGCATGTATTGAGCAAGTTGTCTGCAGAAACCAGTGACTAGAAACAGCTTTATATGTACTAGTTGGTTCAGTGTAGAGGTGTTGAATGTGTGATGTTGGCCTGGCTAATCTAAACCTATTCGTGCTTCATGCTGTGCCAAATTTTTAAATGGTTGGCTCGGTAAGGCCCATTAGCCCATCAATTCCCGTTGTGCTGTGCTGGGTTGTGCTTTCCCTTTTTATTTTTAAAAAATTAATTAATTTAAATTACCAAGATATCGCTAAATCTAGTTTTTGTACAACTATTACTATGGGTATGGCTGTTTTAAATATTTCTATCAATTGTTCATGCTGGCCCTGCGATGGCCATTGGACTTTTGGGCCAAAATGTGGACCTGGCTTGAGCCCTTGTAGGCTCTTGTGTCAGCCTGGGTCAGCCTGCCCATTTGACACGTCTAGTTCAGTGCCATCCAAGTTTGTATTACGTACTAGTTTTTGTATATGCTACTCTTACTGAACTTTTGGCAGGTTGCCTCATGGTGGGACTATGGTTATCAAACAACAGCCATGGCTAACCGGACAGTCATTGTTGACAATAATACCTGGAACAACACTCATATTGCAACTGTGGGTACTGCCATGTCATCTCCTGAAAAGGCGGCATGGGAAATATTTAACTCCTTGGACGTAAAATATGTTCTCGTTGTCTTTGGAGGTCTGTTTCCCTTCTTCTATGTTCTGATCATCATACCTGTTAAATATCAGTCTCATTGGTTATCTCACTCCTTAGGTCTTGTTGGCTACGCCAGTGATGATATCAATAAGTTCCTGTGGATGGTCCGTATAGGAGGGGGTGTTTTCCCTCATATCAAGGAGCCTGATTACCTGGTAGGTTCCTGTTTGTGGCCATATTTACTAAAAGAAAATGAATTTTTGTTTTTTGGCTTTTGTTCATGTTAGAACATTGCTGCATTTGGTTAAGTTTCTGCATTGCAGAAATCATGTAACTAACAAAAACCTAGGTTTTCTGGCTTAGAAACCGGTTGATATTTTAGCTTTGTTACTACTTTATTGTGCTTATAAATGTTACTAACTGTTTTATACATTTGCTTCTGTCTAAAGAGAGATGGTCAATATCGGATTGATTCTCAGGCCACTCCAACCATGCTAAATTGTCTCATGTACAAACTTTCGTATTACAGGTCTGCTTTTGCTTCGAGCTTGTGGATATACATGTGTTAAATATGGTTGTTTAAGCAGTTACTTCATTCTTTATATTTTCTGCAGATTTGTAGAGACTGATGGCAAAGGCTTTGATAGAGTGAGGCAAACAGAAATTGGGAAGAAATATTTTAAACTCACACATTTTGAGGAGGTAATAGATTCTTAAATTTTCATTTAATAAAAAGTGCCCTTGAATTACAACATCAAGTCGTGCACAATACATGTGTATATAATTGCAAGTTTTGAAGGGGACTCTTAAAATGATGCTTAAGACATTTGGACATCAACCGGCTTTAGATTCCATATACCCTCATGAGGATGAATTGCGTCTCTGTTTGCCTGAATTTAGTTACAAGATAATTTAGGGATGTTGGACCTGCTTTCTATCCATCTTTTGCATTGTTCATATTGTTAGTGACATATACGATGTTCTATTCTATATTTTTATATTTTAGTCGTCCAAATCTCTATAGCCTCATTTAATATACTGAATTAGATTGTGCTAAACAAGATAAGGATTGAATTGGATTATTATTTAGTACGGTCTAGTGTTTGGTGTAGTACATGAATGGATTGGATTAAATATATAATTTTATTATTAAAAGTACTAAAACTTAAATAAAAAATAGTATTCTAATATTTATTTAACCATTAATTTAATTAAATTTTTTTAAACAAAGATAATTAATTGTTCAAATAATAAGTCAAATTTTATTATTAATGACTAATATTTTTATAAACTGAAAAGTTTATAATTAATCATTCAAATCAATGTTTTATTTGAGTTTATATATTATTAATGAACATATTATTTATAGAAATAGAATTTATTTTTTGTTAGGTATTGTTACTATAAATTATAGTATTAAATTTTTATTATGTTTAAATAGTTTAATGTATAATTAGAAATATTAATCTCCATTCATGGGATAACTTATCCCTAACTTATCCGTGTCTTAAAATATTTAGTCCACCTATCTTTACTAACCTAAACACAGTAGTCTGATCCCAAGCTGAATCATACCAAATAGGGCCTCTTTGTTATGAAGGTAATACTCTTGCTCATTTTATTTTGAGGGAGTCATTGACAGATTAATTATTTATCAATTAAGGACCGGAGCCTTATTTGGATTTGTGGCATTTTTGTAATTATTGTATATTTATTTAACTACGGGTACAGAAACTAAATCGTTGAATAAATAACCCACTTTTACTTGGTAGTTAATGTATATACCAATCATCCATCCACTTCCATTCCACTACACCTTAGTTCAACAAATACCCTTAGTCTTTGTCCCTTCTCGATTCAGGTCTTTACAACTCACCACTGGATGGTTCGTATATACAAATTGAAACCTCCAAAGAACAGGATACGTGGAAAGACGAAGAAGTCAAAGGCGGTATGTATGACTGTTGGATTTTCTGCTATTTGTGTTGACAATATTTTGTGATTTGTTCCCACATAATGTGAACCTACTTTACTGTTTTTACTCTCAAGCAGAAAACCAGCTCGATCAGCTCAAAAAGAAGTGGAGCAAGAAAGAAGAATCCTTGGCAGTAGGAAATAATCTTTTTGTAGGCAAATGTTTTTAGATTACTTGTCTGTAACTCGAGTAGGACTGTACTTGAAGCCTTTTGATATGGACCACACGGGGGGTAGTTGATCACTTGTTTGACAGAAACAGAAATGATTAATCAAAAGATTTTGGGATCTGTTCATATGATCTTTGTAATTTGACCTGCATTATAATGGTTGACATTTTTGGCAAGAATGCTAACCAGTTTGGGATCATTTTGTTTTCTTCGGCAGGGGGTGCAAGTATTATAGTGCTTCCAAAACATAACTTCTCCTTGATGTGCATGGCGATTCATTTGCTGCCAGCAATTTAACGAATTCTGTTTTTTGAGGGTTAGTTTTATTAATTTATATTGAACTTGTGTTATGGTTATAAGTACCTGGAAGTTGAAAGATTCACCAGCAACAAAAATGTAAAGGAGCGTAGATCTGCTCCTGAACTTTAATTTCTATTTTCAATAAAACATAATCCGTCTCCAATATAACCTAAAATTTGGATTCTGACGGTCCAAATAGTACCAACAAACTGATTTCTCCAGTCAACAAGACTACGTTAACTATTAAAAGCCTAACCCGGAATTTCAATTAATAAAATTGGATCAAAACCTAAAACAACAAAACATAATTTGCTCCAGCAGGCAACACAAAATTATGGCTATTATATTTATTGAGAATATCATTGTACAAAAAAGACTGTCAAGTATTTGATAACAAACAAATGTATGTTAGTGACATATCTATGAAATAATTAACAAAACAAATATCTTCAAATTACATAACCTTTATCTCTGTAACTTAAAAGTTCATCAATGTCCCTACTATAAAATATGCAAAAAAAGGTGGACCAAGCAAGAAAAAGTATGCGAGTAAGAAGCCAAAAAACCTTACGTTCTCCACTGAATGCCTCAAGATGTGGTAAAATATCAGATAGAAGATTCATCGTCTCTCTGACAAAGTAATCGTCCAGTCTCGGGATGTCAAACAACCAATTGTAACTCCAATCTTCAAGAACTATCCTGAAGTCTCACTCTTAATAGCTGATAAGGCTTCCAACCAAACGAATCCAAACAATAAAATTACTATACAAGAACTGTATTTTGGCTACAATTACATCCGCTAACCAAAGCACCAGCCAATTGCATGCTGTAGGGAACATCTGCAGTATGGTGACATTATAAATATTGGCAAAGCTATAAGATGTCAAGAATAAGCACCAGAGCAACTTCTAGCTAAAAATGGCTACAATTTCTTAGGCAAGTTGTACGTCTTCTTAAGGAATTTTGAAGCTGTCTCGTCACTCCGATAACACAAAACTCGCAGGACTGTGTTTGGTTCAGTAGGATTCCATTGCCCTGAAGTTGGAGGTAATGGAACTCTAGATTTATCAGAAGAACCATAACTCTCCAAAGTCAAATGTTTGAATTGCTCAATTAGGCTATCAGTATCATTCTGATATAATGGGAGAACACATTTAACTGAAGTTGAAAACTTATCTATCAACTCAGCTGGTAATCCATCCCCATTGGACCAGAATAGATCCATTAGAAACTTAAAATCCTCTTTTATTAGCTCATAATCTTGACAAGTGAAAGCTCGGGAAGGACCTCCAGCAAGCAAAACCAACAAAAACCCTTCAAAAGAAGCTTTCATAATGTCAGTAATGACACGTGTTCTGACTCTGTCATGCACTGTTGATGAGATAATTTCCAAATAGTGCTCAAGCTCCTGAAGAAATGGTTCAATCCTAGAAGATGAAACTTCCCCTACATACAAGCCATCCCAAAGAACATGACTTAGATCATGGAAGACGATCTTGTATGCCGTTGCCTCACACAGTTGTCGGATCCCTTCCACACAAGCAGCAGCTGAAAGTTCAAACCTTTTGTCCATCCCATTTGCATAATTGTCTGCATGAGTGGATTGAGAATTCCTTAGATGGACTGTCCTCTTCTCCAAGACCTCCAACTCTTTTCGAATGTTCTGGAAAGTATTAATGCGACAACATAGCTGGGGTATTCCAAAGGAGTTGTCCCCATCGGTGGTCCCGACCTGAGATCTCCTCTTCTGCGCTATTTGCAACTTCTCTTTCCTTCTGAACACACCAAATTTTGACCTTGTTGTAGACCTTGTCAGGGCAGGCATAGTGGGAATAAAAGAATTTCGGTTTCCTGCAGTTAGGAAAGACTACAATGTTATTGAGGAGATAAATGACTAAAAATAATCTTCATTCATGCTTTCTAAAATCGTACCACAGCCAGATTTTGCCTTCAATATGTATTGTTGAAGACATCCGTCAAGACCACTAATCAATTCAGCAAGCAAGAATGAATGTGTGGGTATTGGCAACATAAAGAATGCTTCCAAAGTTTCATCCACAGTTCGAAGGACTTCAACAGCAGAAGGAGCAAAACTCTCTTTATTTGCCCGTGAATTCCAAACCTACGGAAAAAGGGGTTGACTGGTTAGATTTAAGCAATTAGAAGAAAGTTACATTTCAAATAATAATTTTGAAATGAGATCATACAGTGAAATAAATGGGAAAATTCACCACATAAAAGGTTACTAAACAATTGTCAGTCTACTACAACATATTGAATCGAACAAAATACGGCAGGTTCCACTAATTCTCCTACTCTTTGAAATCACTAAGAGATAGATTAGGAATTAAAACCAAAAGAAAATACTCCTAGTGCTATAACCAGCCATTGGTGTCATTGCAATACTAGTAAACATTCACTGTCCTTCAGTTCTCCTAGTTGAAGACAATTTTTAAGCTAAAACTAACACTTGGGTTCAAGAACCATACTCCAGCGTATATGACATTTAATTTGCAACAAAAATCAAAACAATCAGAGCGGAGAAATAACAACCACCCACATCTTCCCAACACACCTACAAAACTAACGACACAGAGAACTACAGCAGGCATAGAAAACCAAATCAGCAAACAGTCAGAAACCATCTAATCTAGATCGCAATTATCCCCAGTAAATCTCAAGCAGATCAGCAGGAGCAGGACCGGATTCAAACTGCAACCAAAGTCAGTTCCAGTCCTTTCCAAAAATTTTGAATTAGATACTGAAAGAAAACCAACCTACCTCTTGCTGCAGATTCCTGTAAACCCATTCCTTCAATCTTTCCACTCTAATATTTATCCATGACTTCACCAGATTGGCAATTGCAGCTTCAGTCTCATAAGGAGGCATCTCCTGTATTATTGACTTCCCACCATCCTCACTGTCTACTGAATCTTCAACTGCAATTTGCACAAGATTTTTTTCCATTTTGTCAGCAGCTAAAAGCACTTGTATAGCATCCGGTGTCAACTCAGTAATGCCTGAAATAAACTGCTTCAGCTCACTTCCATAGCAAGAATGAAGGGTAGCTACTGCTACACCTGCCGAAAGAGGATGCCATCTCTTCAATATTGGGCTAAATATTGATATCTCATCAAAAGCCAGCTCAGTAACATCCTGTGCAAGGATGGAAAGAGGAGGAAGATGATTTTGCTGGTTTTTGAACAATTGCTTGCCAGAGTTCACTTTATTCAATTTCTGTCATTATCAAAAAGAACTTGAGTCAAATTTTTAACAGCAAAATAAGCAGGTAAACCTTCATGAAAAGTAGGATAATATGCTTAAATAAAGGAAACTTACATGAGCAAAAGCTGTGCGTAACGAAGATCTTATGTATGTGTCAACCTGGTGACGAGCCACATCAACTTCTTTTTTCTTTCTCCGATACTCTTGAGAGATATCTTCTACCAATATCTTAGCTGATAAAACCCCAATAGAAACAACACTTTGCATTGAATCAATACTGTCATTGTGGAACGTGTCATGGTAAGCACGAAGCCTTTGTTCAGCCCAATCCAATATTGAACTCAACAGTGAACTCAAGATCTTGGAATAATCTGCATCCTTGGTTGCCTTTGAATCTTTTTCAACTTCCACTAAGAGATTATTGGCAGCAAATAGTAGGTCACTTTCCACCTGACCAGTTGAAACATAACGGTGAAACAAAATCCAGCAGAAACAAAGATTATGCAGCATTTGATTAATCCCAAGGATCTCCCACGTCTTCTTTATGAGTTCCAAAACCTCGTCAACCTCTTCAATAACAGATGTTTCTTCATTGACATCAAAACAAGCTTCTAAAAGCATTTGGTAGATTCTGAGATTTAGCGGAAATCCATCTGCCCAGTGGCATTTCTCGGAAACAGACCCGTCAAATGATCTGCAAGAAAGATACATAACAACGCTTCTTAGAACTTGCATTGATTCATTGTTCTTTCCAGTTTCCAGTGCCCCACGAATAATTTGCCGTAGTTGCTGTGGTGCAGTATTGGCATTATCTAGCGGCAGGTGAGGATGCAAAAGAAGTCCAGCCTCAAGAAGCTTGAAATTTCTCCTCCTCCAAGCCTCAAATTCTTGCTGACTAGGAAAATCGGTAGACTTCAGCTGCTGTAACAGCTCTAGTGGCAGAACCATTGTTTCTATGCGTTTTCCAAGCTGATATAAGCACATTAAATTAGAAAATAATAAGACTATCCAAAATTAGAAAAAATAAATGAAAATTCAAACTGCCAATTACGCGCGCGCGATTCTGATCCCCGCATACCTAGACAAAAGCTACATGAATAGAAAGTAAAAGAGGGCCTTCGGAAACATACAAAACTCCATTCAGTTGAATTGATAACTTTGAGTAATTAACCAAAATCTTATATAAAAATGAAAATTAACAGTAACTTCTGTCTAAGAAAACAATAGCCAATTCTAAAACTTTCTTCTCTATCAGAAAAAGATCATAAGATTAATTCTCAAGTAACATAAACATTCAATTGACTGTTTCGCATTTGCTTCCCAAACAGAAATTTCTCTTAATGCAGTAAAGTTTATTTTATTTTTTCATAGGAAAAGGAGAGAATTAGTTTGAGAACCATCAAATTCAATTTTTTTTTTATCCCGTTTCCCTCAACTTTTCTCGTCAAACAAACACAAAAGTCTCTCTCTCTTTGTAACTCACCTGACCAGCCGCAATCCTCAGTAACGCTCTCCTGATCCTGGAATCAGTCTGCTCGGAGATTCGCATCTGCACCCTCACCAACTCCCCAACCGTCACCGCTGGCTTCCCCCTCCCTTGACTCACGGAGTCAACACCACCATCACCAATACCTCTCTTCTTGACCGATTTCATCCCCAGCGCCTTCTTGACCTTACTAGCGGCACCCGACGTAAGTGATCGCTGCAGAGACGGTGCGGCTGCGGGAGGCGGAGCCCTCTCCGTCCTCTCGGACTGCGAGATATAAGTCAAAGGTCGTCCGCCAGTGCTCCGGCAAGCTCCGACAAGGATCTCGTAGGCAGTTTCTTTGAGGTCGGAGTCGGACAAATTGGAAGCGGCCTCGGCGAACGGCGAAACGAGGTCTTCGATTGGATAAACAGGCATTATTATTTGAAGGTTATCGGCGTGTCTCTTGGAATCTCCCGGCGCAGAGGTTTTGTCCCTGAAGAACTGAGACATGTTAAAACTCCGCGTGCGTTTGGTTTGGTTTAAAGCGCGTCGTGTTCGGTTGCCTGTATGATTCTTGCTTGAGCTCTAAGTGATGATAGGAAAGAAAAAAAAGAAGACACAGAAGTTACGAATAATATCTGTCTTCATAAGAGAATAGTCTGTTGCTCAAACTCAGTCATACACGTGCTCATTCTTGGCGCGTGTCAGCTTTCTGTCAAGGAGGAATGAATATTCTCCTTCTACGGACTGTTAATTATAATATTAAATTTGGTCGTAGGTGTTTATCCATAGCTGTTATATTTAAAAAATTAAAAAAAGAAAGAGAGAAATTGTTCGTACAAACGCGTGTATGAGTTTGAGCGTGAAGCGGCAAGGAGAGCCGCGGCAGGCAGGGCGAGGTGACGCTTACTACGCTTGACGGAACCTTAAGCGGGGTACGTGGTGCAGCGTAAGCTTTGGTTACGAGTCGAATTCACATTCTCCTGGCGCATGTTAGTTGACATTTAGTCAGTCCGTCCAAAACACGCGACTTGGCATAGCCAGTTGAAATTGTCAAATACTGACAGCAGAATTAAATTGCATAGACGACGGGGGCACCATTGCTTCTTGAATTCAATTGATGCAATTGTAACATTGACAACTTTTGTCAGTTGCAAGGATGAGAAAGGCTATGGTCGTCGTTTAGTACGTTTGAACTTCGAAGGTAAACTGTCATTAATATTTGATAACTTCACACCACCGTAACACCTCACTTGTGAATGGTAGAGCTATTATCATCAAACTTCTTTAATTTCGTCCTACATTTCCTTCATAGTAATTTCCATGTTCTCAATATTTGCACTTCGCCTGACCCCCCCTATCCTCCTCTGTAATTATTTTAATGACATGTTTCATAAAATCGAATGTTTCTGTTTGATCAAATGCCTAACGCAAACTCCTATGTATTTTTCACTGTGTTAATTTTTGAAAAGTTCTTAAATAACAAGTCTAAAGATTTTATTATTGATGATATAAATATTGTTTAGGTAACAGTGTTTTACAGTCAACACTCAGCACTGCATTATCATGTACTGCTTTAGGCGACAGACCCACATAACAGAAAACTGTAATTCAAATTTAGAACCCGAAAAGAATGAAATTCAAGCACAAGCTTCGCCAGACCATAGACTCACTCTACTCCCGGGGCCAAGGTATTACAGAAGAAGGATACACTCGCCTGGTGCTTGAATGTGCTCGAGCCAATGACGTTGAGCAAGCCAAGAGATTGCAATTCCACATGGACCTTCACTCGTATAAACCGAGCAGCACATTCGTCCATAATCGTCTCCTTCACCTGTATTCAAAATCGGGGAAATTATCCTACGCGCGGGACCTGTTCGATAAAATGCCGCGAAAAGATATTTTTTCATGGAACGCTATGCTTTCCGCAAATGCAAGATCCGGATCTATTGAGGATTTGAGGGCAGTGTTTAATCAAATGCCGTTACGTGATTCTGTTTCTTATAATACAGCCATTGCAGGTTTTGCCGGTAAAGGTATTCCATGCGAGGCATTAGAAGTTTTCTCGAGAATGCAGAAAGTCGGAGTTGAGCCTACAGATTATACTCTCGTGAGTGCATTAAATGCTTGTTCACAGTTATTGGATTTGAGACGTGGGAAGCAGATTCATGGGAAGATTGTTGTTGGTAGTTTGGCAGGTAATGTGTTTGTTTGGAATGCTTTAACTGATATGTATGCAAAGGGTGGTGATATTGATAAAGCAAGGTGGTTGTTCGATCAAATGAGTAATAAGAACGCCGTTTCATGGAATTTGATGATTTCTGGATATCTGAAAAATGGACAGCCTGAGAAATGCATTCAATTGTTTCATGAAATGCAGGTCTTGGGCTTTAGGCCAGATGAGATTACAGCTTCAAATGTTCTTGGTGCTTACTTTCACAGTGGGTCTATTGATGAGGCAGGTAGCTTCTTTCGTTTGATTAAACAGAAAGATAATGTTTGCTGGACTACAATGATTGTTGGTTATGCTCGCTGTGGTAGGGAAGAGGATGCTATGATGTTTTTTGGTAAGATGCTATCAGAAGATATAAGGCCTGACAATTTTACTATCTCAATTGTGGTTAGTTCTTGTGCCAAACTAGCATCTATCTATCATGGCCAGGTTGTTCATGGAAAAGCAGTTTGTCTTGGAGTAGACGATGATTTGCTAGTTTCTAGTGCCCTAGTTGATATGTATTGTAAATGTGGAGTTACTAATGAAGCTTGGACTGTATTCAGTATGATGCCAACGAGAAATGTGGTTTCTTGGAACACCATGATCAATGGTTACGCACAAAATGGGCACAATCTGGAGGCCTTGGCACTCTATGAAAAAATGTTGCAAGAGAACTTAAAACCAGATAGTTTTACCTTTGTGTCTGTTCTATCTGCTTGTGTCCATGCTGGTTTGTTTGAACAAGGGCAAACCTATTTTGATTCAATCAGCGAAGTGCATGGCTTAACACCATCTCTGGATCATTATGCCTGTATGATTAATCTCCTTGGTCGTTCAGGTTACGTAGACAAAGCAGTGGATCTGATTAAAAGCATGCCCCATGAACCGAATTCCCTGATTTGGTCCACCCTTTTATCCATTTGTGCAATGAAAGGTGATATCAAGCAAGGAGAAATGGCTGCAAGGTGTCTCTTTGAATTAGAACCTCTAAATGCTGGTCCTTACATCATGCTTTCCAATATGTATGCTGCCTGTGGGAGGTGGGAAGATGTAGCATCTACGAGATCTTTCATGAAAAGCAAGAATGCTAAGAAATTTGCTGCTTACAGCTGGATTGAAATAGATAACAAGGTCCACAAGTTTGTATCAGAGGATCGAACTCATCCAGAAACAGAAATTATATATAAAGAACTAAGCAGACTGATCAAGAAGCTAAAGGAAGCTGGCTTCATTCCTAGTACTAAATTGGTTCTACATGATGTGCGGGAGGAAGAAAAAATTGAATCTATCTGTTACCATAGCGAGAAACTTGCTCTTGCATTTGGCTTGATCAAAAAACGTCATGGAGGGACACCCATAAGGATCATGAAGAACATTCGTGTTTGTGGCGACTGCCATGCATTTATGAAGTTTGTTTCTAAAAGTATTGGTCGCACTGTTATCTTGAGAGATTCTAACAGATTCCATCATTTTGTAGGGGGGAACTGCTCTTGCAAGGATTACTGGTAGTGAACAGTCTTGAGAAAGGGAGAAACTATTAGCTGTTTGGGAAGTAAACCTTTTTCAGCCAAGGATAATGGTAAGAGTAAGCAAGTGGTGCTCTTTCATGAAGTTTTTAAAGAGGGGAAAAATCATTGCAATCTTGGAGCACTCGAGAAGAAAAATGATCGGAAGTGGAATTTACACAGGACTGCTGTATTGAGAGGAAACCAAATGCTTTTGGGACAACCGGAAACAATGGAATTCCCAAGACCCTAGAGGGTGGGAATCTTTTCCTGAGTTTGAAAGTATATAGAAAGTAGGAATTTAATAATATGCATACAGTTTTAAAAGAAAATGAAGTGAAAGCTCCATGAGCTTTGTTAGTGGAAAGCTGATTAGGAATGACAAGCAACACTAAATTTTACGGAAAGCTTTAATGTAAGGAGCAGGATATGGAGATGATAAAGAAAGCAAATTATTTAATTCTTAACAAGGCAGGCAACTGAATATTTAAGATACCAGTAGGCTGTCATTCTAGTTTTTTTTTTTCGAGTTATAGCCTTTATATGTTCACCATGACACTTGAGTAAAGGAAAGTGGACTCTCTTTAAGGAGTTTCGATAAGCAACAAGTAGCTTACGCAGCAAGTATGCTGATATTATATTGAAGATCAAGATCAGAAGTTCATCTCTTCAGCATCCTCATCTTTCAGGCAGTTGAATGTTGATCATGGTATTAAGACATGTTTTAATGCTGAGATCTGTGCTGCCTATTTTGTCCTCGGATACAATTGCAATTCATTCGGACAATGAGTCTGCGAACTTCCTTTCTGATTTTCTTTAACGGCACTTGTCAAGATAGTCTCTACATTTAATCTTACTGTGAAGTGTGAAATTTTTGTCTAGTAGCATATCAATGCCTCTCAAATGACACCGATTTATAAGAACTAACAATGC
Organism: Swietenia macrophylla; assembly: GCA_032401905.1. NCBI lineage: Eukaryota > Viridiplantae > Streptophyta > Magnoliopsida > Sapindales > Meliaceae > Swietenia > Swietenia macrophylla. The sequence continues at coordinate 3,234,873 of CP135561.1, read as the reverse complement.
TAATCTTGCATAGTCTGAAAGAGGAGAAGAAGTGCTACAAGCAATTATTTAACTAGGAGCCAACTCAAGAAGTAATAACATCACTTGCGATATATTGGAATGTAGGCTTTTGGTTATCTTGAACTCGGTTTTGAAGCCCAAATAACTTCAAGTGCTAAAATGTAGCCTCCATTTTTTTTTGTTTTCAAGTAATACTAAAGCACCCCACCACAATCATGATGAAACCTCTTTCTGAACGAGGTACAACGCTTTCATGGAGCAAAAGGGTGTATTTAGAAAAATGAAGGGTACATTTCGGTTCATCTATTTTTTTTTTTTTTTTAATCTTTAGGTTTGGTCTTGCACATTTTTGCTCTGGGTTTGAATCTAAGAAATTCTTTTTCCAAACATGCTTTCCACTTCAATCTGGGTTTTCTTAACAATCTACCTCCCATAGATATTTTATTTTATTTTATAAATAAATATTTTATTCTATTTTTAGTAATGGTTTTTTTGACTAAAATACTCTAATTTTTAAGCTCATTTATATTTATAACCTGTATTAAAATTTTGTTATATTTAAGTCAAAATTTTAATACTTAAATGAAAAAAAATATTTAGTAATCATAAAGTATAACACAACACATAAATAGTTTTAGGTAAGACGTTAAAAAAGAGAAAGATACGAGTGCGTGAGAAATGAAAAAAAAAAAATCAATAAAAATTCAAGCACCTTATTTATTTCAATAATACCTATTTATATCTTTTATAAACTATTTATATTTCTTACAAATTCATGCCTTCTCCTTCCTCTTTAATTAGATAATCCTAAATGTTATTGATTATGGCATGTTATAATTGTTCAATTTAAAACTCTTTTATAAAATCATTATATACAAAATCTAATTTAATTGATGTGACAAACTATAATTTATCAATGAGTGTAACAAAATATATTTATAATAAAATAATAAACATCGATAAATTTTATTAATAAGTGCAATTTAAAGAATTTATTTATAATAAAATAATAATGTTAACAATTATATCGATAAATAGAGTTTGGATTTAAATTGTGAAGGACTGTAAGGATCAAAAACTTACAAGGCCAAAAATTTTAAAAATTTTATCAAATTAATATTTCAACTTGACACTGAGTACAAAAAGAGTTAAAAATTTTGTTTTATTTTTTGATAATTTAATTAATTAATTAATTAGACACATATTATTAATAAAAGAACACATAGAAATTATGGGGGGGGGGGGGTGGTAAAAAAGGGTCCTCATTGTCTGCGTATGGGAATAAAAATGCACATCATTGTTGTACCAACTCTAAAAAGATGAAATCATTGCAACCATTTAGAAATGAAGACTGTCGACAGTCGGCACAAGTAAATATTATTATCGATCAGAAAACAACACGACCTCACTTTCTAATACCATTTCTTCAACAGTCCACAGAGAAGAAAATGCCCACCCACCCCCCACACTAATGGCTTGACAAGATCTAGCTGTCTGCGACTCTGCATACGCCCAAAATCCAGATGCCCCCACCCCGCTTCTCACCACAACGCCGCCCCACTTTTAGCTGCGACCTCCTGCCTTGTGCTGTCTTCTGCCTTTCGTTTTAATCCAACGGTTTAAAACGCACGTTTTTTTTGTTTTTTTGTTTTTTTGTTTTTTGCATGCTTTTGGGAGGAGTAGGTCGGCAGAAAGCCATTGCCATATAGCTGTATTAGCGGGACCCAGCAGGCTTCGAATCTTCAATGGCCGTCAATTTATTTGATCTGATAATTGTATTTTGACATGGACGTTGGGGTCGAATCTTTTTAAGCAGGAATTTGGATGGGTCCATGGACCTTCGTAGTAGACTGACACATTCCCATTTTTACAACTTAAAAATATTGTAATATTTATCTGTACTACGCTTTTTCCTTTGAAAGATTTTCAAAATCGTAACGATGTCTCCTTTATTTTTATTTATTATTAAAATTATATTATAAATTAACGGAATAAATTTATATTATTATTATTATTATATATTTTATTTATTTTTTAAAAAAATATATGACGTATAACTATAATGTAAAGCTATCACATCGGTTATATAAATAAATTATTACAACAATTTATATTTTAATATTAAATTAAATATTTAATAATAAATTAATACGAATTTTTAAGTTAAATTATTCAAAATTTTATTTAAAAAAAAAAAAAAGAGTTTAATTATACTAAATTAGTAAATTAAAAAACATAATCTCCCTTAAGACGTGACAAGCAAGCATAAAGACTCAATTACGTATGCGAAGGTTGTTAAATCAACATTGCATATAATTTGCAAATTTACATATCTTGTCTTTCTATAATTTCCCAAACTTACTTTATTATAGTCTCCACCCAATCTCTATTTCCTTAAACACCAATAACATAAAATCTATTGCCGTTGAAAATGACACAAATGAACTGATTAGCTGACTAAACAAAGAAAGTTACAAACATTAATGAACCTTTATATTTGGAAATAGCAGACCAACTAAGTACTATCCCCATTGTCTGCCATATTCTTTGTGTTTGCTATTCCCTGTAGGACCAATTGATGAATGTTACATATTCTTATCATCACTATTATCCACTGGTTCAAGCTAAGAAGGCTAGGTGAAATGCCAATTAGTTATAATACTGTGAAAAATGGGTACTATACCATGCTAGTTTTATATATAATTTTTTTGCAATTATTTTTTTCACAAAATCAATTGAATTTATTAATTATGAGGGCCCATATTGAAAAAAATTGTGAATTATATCCTTAATTATGATTTGGAATTAAAATAATTGGATGCTTAATTAAAATGACACGGATCTTCTGTTTCTGGGAAGCAGGAAGGAAAACCCAATCCATACGACTAACCCCGGGAGGAAATATTCTGTTGACACTTTCTTCTTTGGTGCTAATTATCAAGTGTCCGACCGACTGTGAGTGATTTGAATGCTGTCATTCGTTGTCGTTTTGGTCGGTTGAAGAATCTTCCAAGTGTCAAATCACAGATGGTTGCCTTTTCTTCCACCCTACTACACCACTAGTATTTCTTTCGTCTTTCTTACTAGCCATGAGTTGACACTGTCAATATAATTTACCCGATATAACATGCATGCATCCATGCAGGAAATTGCATGATTTCATTCTTATGCAAAATCATACGTTGTCGTTTAAGGCGGACTAAAAGTCTACTCATCAAGGCATAAGCAATATCGTCAAAAAGGCCTTGCTGGGCCAAGACGACGGCCGCAAATCTTGAAATAATTTGGGACCGGGTATTACTTTCTGATACCTGCGCTCCTTGGCTTTAGTCTTCGTGATTAGTGCCTGGTTGAGTGCACCGTTGACGGGGGCACGTGGCAGTGACTTAAGCATGCCGACAGTCACTGTTAATTCCAACCCCGCCACTTGCTTCGCTGGAATTTGAAGACAGTCACAGTAGGTCACACACTATTCCAACACGGTTCCCTCGCCGGTGCAGCGGCGTCAGTATACCTTACTGATTCGGCATTGAAGATCACGTGCGTGTCCACGTGACCCCTTAATGATAAATTTCTGCGCGAAAATAAACTAATTTGACATGTGCTCATGGAGTGAGGATTGCGTAGAACGTCTTGGACAGTACGATTTTGTCACATTATTATTTTTAATGTTACAAAATTATATAATTAATAAATTTTAAAATATATTTATTAATAATTAATAAAAAAATTTATTATTTAATTAATATAATAAAAAAATTATATTATTTTTTATTTATTATTAATAAATATATTTATTTTTATTTTATTAATTAAATAATCTTACGAAATATAATTATTTTACCTAACTTTCTTTTTTAATTTGAAGAAGGAACGTCGTTATTTCACTGCTGCTACGGCGTTACGTAAAAACGGGATCAAGCTGTGCACGTATGTATACATTCATGGCTGACAGAGGTGAAGGCAATAATGACAAGAATTTAGTCTGGTACGTGCATTCGTGAAACACGTGTTGTGCAGGTGATTAATAAAATTTAATTAACAACCAAAACAGGGAAAAGGCCGTGACAACTGACAATACATAGCATGCACCATCAGCAGTGATCGATTTGTATCTGGCTAACGTGTCAGCAAGACGTGCATGCAACAACATTCAAATTTCAAGTTACAAATCATTTAAGGAAAACACAATGATTATGCATAATCTTTTTCCTTTCAAACTTCAATCATTTGGTAATTCGTAGAGGATTTTGTTTATAACGAGCTGGATTTTCTCTCCTTCTCTCTATTTGTCTCTGACACTGTGGAAACTGGAAGCTGCTAATGTTACTGGTAACCTTGCTACAGACAGGATTAAAATTCTTAATTTGGACGTAAAATTAGAATATTAAATTATATAATACTTATAAAACATTATTTATTTATTATTCTTAAATTAAATTTAATAAATATTATATTTTAAAAATTCATATAATACCCATTAAAATAAAGATTGTTCATGCATTAGTATTTCTGGTAATTTTAAATTTACTTTGTCTCTGATCAAAATAAGTACCAAATATATTTTACTTTCTTCTTGATTTTATACGTGATCATTGATGACATTATCAATGGATATTAAGATGATAAGGCTGAGCCATGGTTGAGAAAGCTAGCTTGTGCTACTGTAGTGCCTCATACAAAAATTAATAAAGAAGATAGCAACAGCTGAAAATTAAAAGTAGACGCAGATGGTCGATCACTTGGAAGTGTGATAGCACAGCACTACCAAACCAAAGCAACATGGATAATAAAGAATATTAAACAGTAATTTGTAAAACCATGTCCCCACTGATTAATCAATAAAAGAGAAATGAGATTTCGACGTGCAATACTTGTACTGGAAAAGTAATAACACTGTTACTTTAATCATGGGGTAAAGTATTACTTTAATCTGTATGACAGGGAGAGGTTTTATTTGCTACTGGGTTTAAGAGATAATGTTATGATTAGAGGCTAATAATCTTGTATCAACTTGCAAACAAAAATAGTTATTAGTTGTCTCTAAGATTGATTAAAATATATTTATATATTATTTTATTTATTTTATATCAAAATTTTTAAATTTTATATTTTTATTTTAAATTTTATGCTCAAATTTTAACTTTTTACATAAAATATTTTAAATATGCCGTTTTTTCGGACAAGTGAAAGATTAAATTTTTTTTTTTTTTTTTTTGGGTTTGAATGGACAACCATATATTTGCTACACACATGCAAGTCCAAACAAGTTAACATTGATTAATTTCAATCTTTAGCCAAGGACCCATTAATTTTTTTAGCCCTTTAATTTACTTTCCTTAGAAAATTACTCCGTAAAATTAAAAGAAATACAAGAAGGGTGCTTTTTTTTTTTTTGTGTTGAAGTAATTTTGATTTTAAAAAGGGAATTTTGTGAATGTTGTAACTATATATTAACATCCCTACTATTAATAATTATGTGATCAATTATGATTATCATGTATAATCTACAGTAGATATGCATAATGGGCCATGCATACATGCGTGGCTTCAATAATGAATGAGATAATTGACTCAAACCAAATTCAATAGCCGTCGTCTTATTATCTACTAAAGTGATTAATTTTGTAGCTACCTGGCCGCCAACAAGTAATGCTCCTATACTACTTATTAAGTACACAATTAATTCCTTAATTATCCATGCATGCTCTATCAATTAGTTACATTCATAAGTTCAAAAATATGTATGTATGTATGTATGTACGTATGTTTATCAAACTGGGAAATTAAAGAAGATTGTTGAGAAGTCATAATTGTAATTATAATTATAATTATAATTAATATATTATTGCTGCCAACTACACTCTCTTGACGCGTCAATAATATTATACCTTACACCTAACCCCACAACTTCCATTACATAGACACGCATATTCTGTTGCCTAAATTCGATTTCCTCCATTGATGTAGATGCCATTGACCTTTCTGTTGTAAGTTCAAATTGGAGAAGGGCAAAGGATGATTAAACATTACTATATCAGTACTTATCAGACAATTTTTTAGACAATAAAACAACAGTTAAAGTTATATGTATCATCAAATTGTGGCAGTGGGATGGATGACAGTTCATTTTATGAACCATTTCTTTACAATTCAATGAATATTTGTTAAAATAATTAATCTTTTCTGAATTAAGATTAGGACCCATCACTTTATTTAATTCCTGGTCTTCCATGAAATAAGGTTGTCCAAAATTCTATCATGTAGTCATTTACGATACAACACAAAGGAAACTTCTGAAGACACCTCATCACCAATACATGAGAAACCTAACCTAACCCTTTTTATTTTCAAATTATTAAATTTATGTATATATATATATATATAAACACGTTGCCCATCTCAATAACTAAATGTATATTATTATCTTTTTTAAAAGATAATATGTGTTTATCTTATATTGTGGCTCAGAACTGATTATCGACTTAAAAAAAAATTAACATGTTAAGTAGAGTTTATTAGATAATATTATCTATTTTTATAAATTTAAAATAATTTATGTTATATATTATTTATAAATTTAAAATCGATTCTTATTTTATTTTATTCAAGGCATGAACACTTGACTAGTAAATTAATGATTTTGTTTTTGAATTTGTTGATATAGAGATGTATAAATTAATATTTTTAAATTATTATAAAATAATGAGATTAATTATAATACACGTACGTATCATTACATTATAAAATTTTTCAATTTTATAGCTCAAAATCATCCTTACAATAACTTGAAATAAGAAATAAAAATTTAAAACACTAAAATTATAATTTTGTTTTTAATTTTTTAAAAAATTATTTCATGTTGCCAAATTAACACATATATGAACCGTAGTACACTCACGAAGTAACATGCATATCATGGAATCCCGGCCATTGGTTGCCATGACCGTGAGGTCAATTGATGACCGATCAGATCGTTGTAGGATGATTAGATACATAATATATATATAATTAAGAATATTGTAAGTTGAGACTGACGGTTGACTCCCTGCCAGTATTAATAGGTAATTACAATTCCTTTATTTCATATATTTTAAAGGGAAATTATATTCTATTTGGTTTGCATGACATCAAAGTCAAGTGTGGAATTGAGGATTAATAAAATAATGACATGATTACAGCTAGGCTCGTGCAAACTTATTATAAACTATGCCCTTGTTTTTTAGTGAAAATTTTAAATCCGAGAAATTAGGCATTTAAATATTTTGTACGACCAAGATTTGAACTTAACGCAATATTCTTAATGACTTAATTATACAAGAATACTATGCTTAATGATTTTGAGTTGATCATCGCAAACTAAAATTTATATTTTATTCAGAATTTAGAATTATTTTACGATAACGATCTCGTTTTGGTATAAAAAAAATTTAACTGAAACGATTTTATTATATCAGTACAATTAATATAATAGAATCATTTAATTAATAAAATAAGAAAAATTTATTTATTAATAATAAATAAAAAAATAAAATAAAATATACTATTTATTTATAAGAATTACTTTAACTTTTTTTTAATTTATTATCAATGAATAAATTTTTTTAATTTATTAATTAAACAGTCCATCATATTAATTATATTAATGTGATAAAATTAATTGGCCTAAAACTTTCTTCCCTTTATAACATTAGTAATTAAATATAATAATATTGTATTTATTTAATATATAAAAAGAGTGGAAAGGGAGGCCATGAAATATGTAATTAGGTTGTGATTCCCAATTAATTCCATTCACAAGCAGGAGGAAAGGCGAAGGGTCAACTTTGTAATTAAAGTGCACGTGAGACTGAATATTGATTAGAGAATAAGTCCATGCAATGCAGTAATACAACAGCAACAGAGGTAGATTAGATTACACTTTATTTTAATTTGGATTGAAGTTAAGTGATAATTAAGTAATTAATAATCTTAATTTCGGTAAATAATTAAGTTTCTCGCACTTTCCAACCACGTAAATCTTTTAATAAGAAGACAAAAGCGTGATGCAAGGCAAGAAGAATACTGCAACGTGGTCCTTCTATTTATTATTTATGTACGTTCCCACACCACCACAGCCAGCTAACTTTTACCGAGCCCTACATTATTATAATACTGTGTTAAATATATAAATAGAAAAGTTAAATATTTGGAATATTAATTTATTTTTCGCCAAGAAGAATTTGCAATTTAAGAAAAGGTTCATTTGATTGTCCCGCTGTATATGTCGTAATAGTTGTCATCTTATTACAATCATATTGTAATAATTTGTGTCATGTATTAGCATTTTGTCTCCGCGCCTGTCAGTCATTCTAGCTCCAACGAGGATCACAAAGCATCCAAATTGCGGGGCCAAACAGGGCTTCAGTGGAAAAGAGGGAGGAAGAAGAAATGAGAATGGTACAAGTATTATGTATGTATGTATGTATGTATGTATGTATGCATAAATAAATACGTAGGACAGGAGGTGCTTCGTTTGGTAGTTGAAAAGCAACTTTCACTGGAACAATCGTGCTTAATTCTAACAGGCAACGGCGTACCTATAGCTACTATTTTTCCATGACAATTACTCCAAAAGCTCTGTCTATGTCATCTTGTTCATCGGAATATTTATTAAATACATGAAGAAATGAATAGACAAATACCGGAGGTCATACAGCATCTGTTGCCATTCATCAAAACACAATTTAGTATATATAAACGGCAGACCAAAAGGATCAGCAACTTTATTGAAAACATGTTGAGAAGCAAGAAAGCTCTTTTTCCCTCGTGATCTCCAAAGAGAAATGAAAATACTGTAAAAGTGCTTACATCAAACCAAAAAGAACAGAAAAAGTAAAAACCATGATCCCAAAATTAAAGAGTGAAAAAGCAGTAGTAGTATTTGCACATTAATAGTCCCATAATAAAGACTCAAACCCTGCTGTAATCACACTATCTTGCATTGATATCACCTGATCATTGAAGTACTCTCCTTCGTCGTAATGATAGTAGTAGTAATCATGCCACGGGTCAACAAATACGAAGTCATTCCTCGACTCGCTCGACTCTCCTAAACTCGGTAGCTCCACTATTTCACTCAGCTCTTCCGGCGTCGACACGTCACTCGTTCCCAACGGTGATGATGTTGATGACGAAGATGATGAGTGGGATATTGACGATGATGGCTGTTGTGGGTTATTAATGATTTCCATGGAAGCGGCTTTGGCGGCGGCTGCTTGGACGTCGCGTGGAGAGTTGGTTGCGGGTCGGGGCAGGGACCCGGCGAGTTCAGGGAAGTTGAGGATGGCGGAGGTGCCCTTGATGGTCAATGCTGCCACGTCATGTGCACGTGCCGCCATTTCGGGTGTGGAGAACGTGCCCAACCAGATCCGACTCTTCTTTCTGGGCTCTCGGATCTCGGATACCCACTTGCCCCAAGTCCGCATTCGGACCCCTCTGTATACTGGGTGCTTATTGCTGCTGTCTCGGGGTCTCTTGCTCTGTCTTTTCTCATTATTCTTGTTGGAGCTCGGGTCGGGATCAGTTGAGTTGGGTTTTGAGGTTTGTGGATTTCGTTGAGTGAAGCCGGAAGAAGATGGTGAAGAGGGAGATGGAGACTGTGAGTTGGTGGTGCTTGAGTCGGTCTCCGAGTTTCTCCACTCAGTCATTTTGTAGATGGAACACCGTTTGATAAACAGTAGTTCTTTACTTAGTTTGCTCAAAGTAAGTAGTTATGTTGTAGGATTAATGTGCGAAGTAAAGGAAGCAGAGCATGCAAAAGAGCACAGCGTTTTGGGTTATTCAACAAAGTAAATGAGAGAAGAGAGAGTGAGGGGTGTGTTTTCTAGAGAGAATGAGAGGCAGAGGAAGGAGAAGGGGCTTTTATCAGACGGAAGAAGAAAGATCAAAACAAAAACGAATGGAAACGTGCTGTTTATAACACGGCCGACCTGTCGTTTTTAACCCCCTTTTGACCCACCCCCCATTAAATGATATTTTTCTTTTTTCTATAATAAGCCGTAAGCATCATCATAACTTAATTGCTTGTCCTAAGATTGCAGAGATGTCTTAAGAATGGAAGAGGGGAGTCTCCCCGAGGCATAGTATCAGAGAGTGAGGACAAGCCAGCACAGCCTTTATCGTTGAAGAGGAAGACTAGGCTTGCACTTTTGGGTGAGTAGCGGAAAAGCTTTCCTTGGCAATGTTTCAACCAATTCCTTTGCTGCCAAAAGAATCTCCTAATTCTTTCACCAACTCTTAACAGAATTACATCCATTAACCCCACTTCTTTGGAGGATTTTTTTTTGTTTAATTATGGTAAATGATGACGTTTCATATGTTCCATTAAAGTAATCTTCTACTGTAACAATACTTTAATTGGATGGGTTTAACGGCGTTACCTAACGTGTTCTACTTTGGACCCAGTAAAATGTCCAATCAATAGATTTACACATTTTAAAAATCAATTATCTTCGTTTAAGTTACGGAATGTGAAATGAAAATGCATCCGAATACAAAATGAATTGGGGTCCGCTAAAGAGGTCCATAATTAATAAGGACACTGGTTATCATTATGATTCTGAAACAGTGGTCTTCTTCTTGGTTCCATTGGTACTCATTTGATTATGAAACCATTGTTTTGAAAACTGCTTGATGAATTACAGCACCCAATGTACAATTAATTTTACATGCCTTGTTTAGGTGTGAGTTATCCCCGCCAGCACAAGAGGCAGCAAACATGGTGATGATGTGGGATATGGTGACTTGTCACTCTATTGATGAAACACCATGACTAATCCCTCCACACGTATCACCGCTGTATATTCAGTGAAGAAGAATCTTTAATGTCGTGTAAGTATGAAATGTTGACAAAGGTATAAGACTTTGTGCCGAATATCATGGCACATTCTGTGAGGAATCATTCGCTGAGAAAGCATCCCCGGTACTGTACGAACAGTAAGTCCCATATTTTATCTTAAAAATTTTATTTTGTTTCTCTCATCAGATAATCTTTAAAAATTAGTTTATTAAGAAAATTGCACAACGTTTACTAAAATAAGTGATTGACAACCAAACAATTAATAATTTTTTTTTTCTATTAACACATAATTGAACAACCATAGAAGAACCAAAAGGAATACCGAATTCCCGAATACATTCCTTTCTTAGGTAAATTATATACCCCATTGCAATATAACAATTAGTATTTATACTCTTATTAAATATTCTGTCAAATTTCGTATGGGTAGGACATAAATAAATAATCTGGGTCCATTGTATTAAATGATGTAAATCATGGGTAGGTACGAATTGGGTCAAGTTAATGTGGGTTGTGGGTTGATCTCAATGCAATGTTGTTATTTGATTTCATGGTTGTATCTTATGGACAAAAATATTTATTTCAATTGCATTTATTAAATTATGGACCGTTTATTAATTTTGTATGCTTTTTCGATTCCCTGTATTGTCTAGAACACAGATTTTATGCACCTGCAAATTGCAGTAGAATAAAAAATAGAAATTTTAATGTTGGACTATTGGTGGTCATTTTGAATTTTGAAATAGGTAAATATATCCTAGTAGTTGGCTATTTTCATAAATTGTGATGGGAATGGAAGGGCAAAATAGTTAATGGGCAGGATTGGGAGAGTTTTAGTTCGGCTTTGAAAAATTAATATGAACTTCTCTGTACAAAAGCGACAAATCCTTCTTTACAGACAACCCAGCCCGCTCATCTCATCATTTGCTGGTGGGAAATGGAAGTCTGAGATGTTAATTTGATTAATTCACAGATAAAAATTAAGATTTAAGCACTTGAATGAATGAGTCTGTGCACGGTGAAGCACATTTCGGAAATTCAATTACCTTTAGAGGTTTCCAAGACTGATAATCAGAGAAGAAATAGGTATAAGCTTTCATTCCCAGAAAAGAGAAAAAAAAATGAAAATCTATGTTGCAGATTTTAAACTACTTCCAGACTCCTTTCTTTCTTGATTTATCTACCCAAGCTCCACCAGCATTGTCAACAGCGCCTCACACATTTCCCAAACATCAGGCTCAGTGGGATTCTTCTTCGATGAAGAGTAAACCATCCAAGCATGGTCAATCTTCTGGTTAGGTCTAACTACGACAGAACCTGGAATTTCAGCATACCTGCATGTCACTAACCCATCACTCTTCTCCCACTATCTCATCTGTATATGAAGTGAACACACGGCGACGGCGGCAGAAACAGGAATTCTACATTCACCTGCCATCCTGCCTGAACTAAACTATCTTACTACTCGCAACCAAATTTTGGAATGGGAAGCCGGGAAAGTTCTGCATGAGCTATGTGAGTCATCGCGGCAAGGACTCCTGGAGCATGAGTAATATTATATGAAACTATGGGAAATGATTTTAAAATTACTTTCACCAATAATAACAAGCATTTTTATCAAGAACAAACTTAAATGTTAAAAGCATCTTAAGAATCAAAGAAAGAAATACCAAAAAAATTTCACAATGAAATTTTCTCTATGCCTTGTTGAGCTCTTAGCCTTAGTTGCAATTTATTTTCTCCATTTCTAGACAGAAAATGAGAGAGTTGAAGGTTGGATCCATGTTTTTGAAGGCTTTTCCTTCTCAATGGTAGCCCCAAAATGTGTGAATGAAGTCCTTTTTATACCTTATCTTAAAATGGGAAAAAAGATGATGCATAAAATTTGAATTGGAGTCGGTCAGAGCATCTAGGTGCTACTTCTGGGCCCCCAGGCATTGGCTTCTTCTTCATGGGAGCGCCTAGTCGCTAGATGTGGGTGCCAAGGCGTTACCCCTTTGGGTTCCTCGGTCCTACAGTGCCCAAAAAAATTTTGTCACTTTGAATGCCTGAGTGTTGCATTTTAGGTTTCTAGGCACTGTAAGTCTCAGAAAAAAAAAAAAAGTGTCATTTTGGATTGTTTCACGCGCTAAAATCCTCAAGTTATCACGTTATACAGGGCTTCCATTTATCAAATACAAGTCCTACAAGTACAAAAACGAGCAATAATACAAACTGATATTCGGTGAATTTCAATTAATAAATCAAGCCTTGGTAGCTAAACAAGCAATTTCAGTCATTAATTCATGTATTATCAAACAAACTTCAAAATATAAGTTTGTGAGATTAAGTGAGCTTTCAACCGTGTGAAGTGGTATGTAATTGTTGATGTTCACTACTTTCCCAACTCTTTCTCGGCCACCAAACAGAAGTAAATGAATCGACATAACAGAGAATCTCTAACCCCAGTAACTTTCGTTGTAGAGGAAGTTGCTTGAGCAATTTCAAAGTTAGCAAGAACAGTAATTAAGCTCTGGTTCTTTTGTCTTTTCAAACACTGAAAAAATAAGTATTTATGCATTAAATAATTTTATTTCTCTTCTCCTTTGTTTAAAAATGGAGCTGGGAATAGGAAAGAGAAAAGAGAGTCTGATCTCATACCAACTAGACTTTCTAAACTCTGGATTAGCCAAGCAGGTAATCTACGTGCAACACTGTTTCAAGCGCCATTATCAATGTAAAAACGCCAACAGAAAAACGATTATTTTTATATTAATATTTCAACAAAAGTTTTGGGTCAGTTTTTTTTTTTCCTTTTAAAGTTTGGTGGGCATAATTATTACATGTGATCAGCTTCTGTTAAGATGGAACTGGAAATCTGACTCTGTTCTCCGCTAACAGTTGAGACTTACGGCTAACTGCTAACTGCCAACTGCCAAAAGCTAACCAGCTTAGATAGGCTCACGAGCACGGTTTTGTTTCTCCAAACGACGGCGTCCCCTAACTATTAAAGTTAAATTCGCTCAGATTGGAATTGCAGACTATCTAAATAAGGCAGTGGACCATACAATAATTGATGGAGAGATTGAAAAATTTAAGACCTCTTACTGATCTTTAATACCCAGACTTCAGCGGTATGAAAGAAAGTCTAAAATACATAGCACGTTTATAGAAAATAAAGCTAATTTAATTACAGACTCTAATTTAAACGAGCCAAATTTAAAAAAAAAAAATCAATAGAACATACAATGGAAATGGAAGTCACTGATACCTTCAACTCCAATAAATAGTAACTGATAGAGCATATATGAATTGGGTTAACGACAATGAAAAGCTTGGTGAATTAATCATCTTGCCCGGTAAATATCATGTTCATTTTAGCCAGTGGTGATGCTGCTAAAATGTCCAATGGAGCTTGCCACAAGCTTAACGTTGCGATCAAAGTTCTTGCACTGCATCACAAACACTGGCAACAATCTGAAGCAAAGTCAACAGAAAGGGTGACAAGTTCCTCAAACTCAATTCAATTACAATGACATGAAGAAGTTGCATCGGCGTGTTCTGGGTTTTCTCTGCATATTCTTTCTTTGTTGATTGTGTGCTAAACTTTCTTGTGACGTCTGCCCCTATACATCTTTTTGTAGCACCCTAAGAGGCAAGAATTTGATACTCACTCACGTTTGTTTGGTTTTAATGTTGAACAGTCTATTGTACCCGACTGAGTGAAGGATCGTATTGAATAAGTCATACTTCTTGGTTTTTCTTTTTTTTTTTTGGTGCCAAAGGAAATGCGTTTGCATCATCTTAACTCTCGAATGCATTGCTAGGTACCTTCATTCTGGGATTTGGGGCAGAATATGTCTTGAATTCAGGATATCTTTCTCTTGAAAAAACACTGAGAACACTTCCCAGTTCAGTACATCAAAGAAGGAAGAACATAGTTATCTGATATGATGACCAGCACTCACTCATAGAATATGTCCTCAATCACTCGAGGCGTGTGAAATTCATAGCCCCTGGCTCATATGCAAAACTTGCTGCTCTCCATGTGTTCCCTGTAAACTCTTTTGGCTTAAATGTCACGAGGCGTGGGACCAAAACTTTCAGGTCAGTTACCTTATTCTCCCAAAAGTTCAATAGGATTGGCGGGAGATAACAATGCATACTTCCCGCAAAGAAGGTCAGAGAAGGTCTTTCTAGAGGAGGTTTGTCTCCAAGTTCTTCAACAGGAGCCTGAGCCTCCACAGATCGCATGTATATAACAGCAGAGTGGTATCCACGATTATTGTGAAGCCTTTAGCTGCATTGGCATTGCAAAGAGCATTAATACAATTTAGTGAATTTGGGGACTGGAATTTCGTATTTCAAATTAATTTGACTTCTCAGAACAGTATAACCCCTAAACATCTTGGCTAGAAATCAAGATCTACTGCTATTCACCAAAACTTTTGGAATGGAAAACTCTATGTCAACAATATGGGTGGTATGTTGAAGTTCATGAACTAGATTTGGTGTCTTATGACATGCATATATTTGTCCCACTGAAAAGGCTTTGCACAAATATTTTCGCAAGGAGCATAAAACCTCTGAGTCATCAGCTACTACCGAATTCGAATAGCTAACAGACATCTGAAAACAATAATCCAAGAGGGTTGAGCTTCGGAGTTCAATGTATAACATAAAATATAAGATTCACATAAACAATGAACGGATAGGTTACCCATAGGGTACTGAAAGACACTGAAAACAACTATAACAGCCACTACCAGGCCGACAATCAGCAGCAATCTCCTAATTTCAACATGGCATAAACATTGAAATTTGGCAATGATCGCCATAGCATAGGATCGTAATAATCATACCCAGTCATATCAATAGCACTCCAACCTAGTTACCAGTAACATGTCCTGAAACGAAGTACTAAGTAAACCAGCTGCCCGCCCGAATGAAAAGCAGAAAATAAATGGAATCAAATCAACAGTTTTCGGTTCAGAAGTTCAACATATAACTCCAGAATGGAAAGTAATCCACAAGAAATCCAAATTTCTCGTAAATATGTAGAAAGGCATCAAATTCAAGTGGCAGTCATCAGAATCAGAGAATGACCATAGTTGACTCTTCTAGACCCTGTATTGCAATCAACAAATTATCTAAAAACAGAGAACTAGAAAGATCAAGCTTCTCATGAAGCTACTGAAAAGCACAAATATACAAGTAGTTGACAAACACGACGTCTAAGATCAAAAGAATGTGAAGCCGTTGCATAGAATTCATCCTCCCAGTCCCTCTGAGCATAAAGTCTTTGCAGGAAAAATTTTCTTTTTCTTTCTTGTTATTGTCTACTACAGATAAATAAGGGAATTACCTGCGGGGTTTCTCCCCTCCGTGGTCGGACCCTGACGTGAGAAGCATTATAAGTGATGACGGTGTCGGTAACCCAGTTAGCTCAGTCTATCAAAAGCCTCACAGCAGGGAGTCCGTCATCTGCGAGTATGACACCAAAGCCTGGAGTTTCTGAATTCCGACCGTAAGTGCCAATCAAAAAGTAAATTAGCTGAAGTGCGTAGGTACAGTGTAAGGGTATAGTATACATTCCAACTTAATTTTGTATGATTATTCGAAGGTTATAAATATGAGTATTATTTTAATTTATCGGAGATCAAATGGTTTATTTATTTAAACAAAAAATCTAAGTACTCCAAACCCGCCAACCGCGAAGACCGCCCCGCATTTCGGCGAATCTCGAAACCGACCAAAACTACAAAATTGAGCGAAGAGAAACTGGCCAACCCGAAAGCCAACATCAACATAAGCGAAGACGGCCTCTGACACGTCATCAACGGCGCGCCGTGTGAGTTCCAGTACAGCTATACGATGAATCAGAATCTGCGAGCAACAGATGTGAATGTGAGACCATATTGCTTAATAAAGGCTCTGTTCATGGAGAGTCGACAACTATGTTAACGGAATCAAAGACAATGCTGGGAGGTGTTGAAAGCACGTGAAATCCGCCAGTCTTCCAACTTGGGTTCTTTGGATAACGACAATGTCACGTTGTCCGCACTGTGATGGAGCGACGAATTTATGAGCGGGAACTCTATTCAATCTAGTTCGGGTAATAATATTTATAGGACATTTCGAGGAGGAATTTTAGACCCCTTTGAACAGGTTTAATTCTATAAAAATTACGATTTCAATTAATATAAAATTAAAAATAAAATTTAACAAATAACTTTTATTTATAATTTTAAATTATTAAATAATTAAATAATTCTAATAAAAGTAAATAACATATTTTTATTAAAAAATAAAAAATATATATACATAATTTAAATTAAAATTTATTTAAAAAAATAATAAACCAACAAAATTAAATAGAACTAGTTGATCAAAGCTCTTTCTCTTGCTCTTCATGTACGAACAGATTCACTTAGTTCCTATCAACTTCGCCCTCCTTAAAATTTTCCTTGTCCTTTAAGGGAAAAAAAAAACGTCCCTTGAAATCTTCCAGATTTTTCCATGCGGCCTCTGGAGGTGAAAGATTTTGCCAATGAACAAGAACTTCCAGCTACTCCTTTTTTGGAGCGTGTTTCTAAGATGGCTTGAGGTAGTGGGTGTGGGGAGTGTTCTTCGGGTAGGTCAAGTAGTGTGGAAAAAATAATATCTTGATTCCCAACTCTTTTTTTCTAGAAGTGGAATGTGAAAGATTCGATGAAGTTTGGACTCTGAAGGAAGTTCTAATTTGTAGGCAACCGTTTCAATTTTGAATAGAATTTTAAATGGACCTAAAAACTTGGGGCTGAGCTTGAGATTTTTGTTTGTGAACTAACGTTAGTTGGCGATATGGACGTAATTTAAGGTAGACAAAATCATCCACTTGGAAACTCCTCTCTATGTGCTTCTCATCATAATTTTTTTTTTTCATTCTTTCTTGTGCAATCTTCAAATTAGCTTTTGCGTCTCTAACCACTACATCTCTTTCAAGTAAGAACCTTTCAACTGATTCCAATCGTCAGGTGCCATGAACATAGGCAGGTAACGTGGGGATTTCCGACCATAGACAATTTCCGAAGGGTGTGTCTCTTTTTCTTTGGAAGACTGGATGCTTGTATTGTAATAATATTCTGCCCATAGAAGCCAAACTATCCACTCCTTAGGCTTATTGCTCGTAAAGCACCTCAACTACATTTCTAAGGTATTGTTTACTGCCTCGATTTTACCATTTGTTTGGGGGTAATCTGTCGAGCTAAAATTAAATTTAATTCTATTAAAGAGAAATAAATTCTTTTAGAAAGAACTAGTGAACATTGGGTCACAATCACACACAATGTATTTGGGCATGCCATAAAGCTTGAACACATTCAAAAAATGTTTTGAGATATAGTGTTGGCCGTGAAAGGATGTTTAATGGGGATGAAATGCCTATATTCGGACAAGCAGTTCACTACTACAAAACTGTAGAATGACCTCTAGAATTTGGCAAGCCATCCACGAAGTCCATGGATATATCTGATCAAATATGTCTTGGAATCGGGTTGAGAAGGCCGGCTAGTTTGGCTTGGTCCACTTTATTTGTATGGCAAACATCACATTCTTGAATGAATTTTCTTACATGTGCTTTCATGCCTTTCCAATAAAAGACGGCTTTAACCCGGTGCAGAGTTTTGTGGAGACCCTCATGAGTGCTTGAATGGAATTCGTTAATTATAGGATGTATCAAATCCAGAGATAGAGGAGAGAAAAATTCCGTTCTTGAAAAAAATCAGCCCCTCTTTAAATAACCATGGCCTCAATGCTTCCCTTTCATTAATTTTCTCCACCAAATTCCGTAGTTGAGGGTTAACCAAAATTTCAGATTTTATGGGATCCACCCAGTTAGGAATAGGAGAAGATATGGCACACATTTGAATTTCAAATTTCCTAGACAAAGCATCCTCAACCAAGATTTCCTTTCCTCCTTCGTATTGAACCTAAAAATCAAATCCCAAAAGTTTGACTAACCATTTTTATTGATTGGCTATAGTGATTGTTTGATCTTAGAGAAATTGCAAGCTGTTTTGGTCCTTACGAACAAAGAATTTGGCTCCCAAAAGATAAGCACGCCATTTTTGAACTGCCTTGACCAAAGCATTTCCTTTTCGTGCTTGGATAAGGCGGGATATTTTCCATGCAATGCTTGGCTAAAAAATGCAATTGGTCGGTCCCCTTACATAACCCCTAAGCCACTACCGAAGCATCACACCACAGCAAATGGCTGAGAAAAATTCGGAAGAGCCCACACAGGTCCAGATGTCATTGCTCTTTTTAACGAGTTAAATGCTTGTTCCGAGGCAAGTGTCCATTTGAAAGAATCCTTTTTAAGCATATCGGTCAATGATTGGCGATAATTTCATAGAAACGTATAAATTTTCGGTAATAGTCGGTGAGCCCAAAAAAAGCTCGTAACCCTTTCAATGTAGTCGGTTTAAGCCAAGGCATCATGGAAGATATTTTCTCCGGACCCAAGTAGCCGACCTTTTTTTTTTTTTTAATTCTCCCACCACACCCACCTCCACCTCCACACACCCACAACAACACCCACCCACCCCCGCCAAATTGACATTTCTCCCGTTTAACAAAAAACTTGTTAGCTTACAGAATATGTAGCACATATCCCACAAGAAATAAATGCTCTTCCCAAGATTTGCTAAAAATGAGAATATCATCAAAAAAATACCAAGACAAATTCATGAAGAAATTCTTTTAATACTTCATTCATTACACATTGAAAGGTAGTTGGTACATTTGTAAGACGAAAGGACATTACTAGAAATTTGTAGTGGCCTTGGTGCGTGTGAAAAACTGTTTTTTCAATATTCCTGGGATGCATGCGGATTTGACAATATCCCGACCTCAAATCAAGCTTTGTGAAAAATCAAGAACTATGTAATTTATCCAATAACTCTCGTAGATGATAGGCATTGGATATTTGTTCTCAATGGTGACATTGTTGAGCGCCCGATAATCCACACAAAGCCTTTAAGAACTATCATCTTTCTTCACCAACAATACAGGAATGGAGTCAGTGCTCGTGCCAGGCCGTACCACATCGGATGAGAAGAGTCCTTTAACAATTTTTTTTAATTTCATTTTTTTTTTTTTGATAATGAAGATATCAGTACGGCTTGACTAAAATGGGATTCGCTCTTTATACTAATGGAATTTGGTGGTTTTGAAAGCGCTAAGGTGGCAAGCCTTGGATATATTGGAAGATGTCCGAATATTGGTCCAAAATGGCTAGCAAATTTAGATTTAAGCTGTGCACTGTTGACCATTTCTTCTCTCCTAAATTCAAGGAGTTTAATTGCAACCAAAAAGCTCTCTTTCTCTTCCATAATTACTTTCCAAGATCACGATCAACAATGATTTTATTGCTAGGTCCTTTGCTTCCACACAACTCAACTGTCCTCCCCTCCCAAAAAAATCGCATCCATAAATCATTAAAGTCCCATATAATAGGACCCCAATTTCTTGAGCCATTGAGTTTCAAAACTAACATCACATTCCTCCACCGGTAAAACTAAGAAATCCGCTTGAAAATATTTTTTTTTGGTTTGAATTGGTAAGCCTTCACAAAGTCCTTCACCCTTATACCGAAAATTACCCTTTTTTTGGTGGGATAGAGCTCCAATTTTTCAGTCCGCTTGGAATTCAAAAAATTATGTGTACTACCCAAATCCACCAAAACTGTAACAACAGATTCTCCAATTCTACCAAACAGTGCATGCTCTCAGGTATTGAAGTTCCTAAAATAGCATGAAAACTAATTCCAGGAATTTCCTCATTTTTCTCCTCTTTCGCAGTTGCTTCCTCCAACAACTCCTCCTAAGAAGGAAAAATTCCTTCTATTAAAAACAATTTCTTGTAGCAGTGGGCTGGGAAAAATTTCTCGTCACTATTAAAACAAAATCCACGAATCCTCATTTCTTGTAACTCTGCCGGACTCAATTTTTTTATGACGGGCGTACAAGCTTGGGCTAAAGAAGCTGAGGGCAAGGGTGGTGGTCCAGCTATGGAAAGTGTCTTTCTAGGTTCCGCATAAGTTCCCCTTCGTTGCACGTACATCCGAGACTCATAGAGCCATGCAAGACCAACAGTGGCTGATAATGATATAGGATTGCAAGCTTGCACGTCTACTCGTAGAGCCTCCTTTAACTCGCTTATAAAGCAGCCAACTTGTTGCTCTTCCGATAGATTTCCTGCCCGATGCAACAAATGATCAAAAGCCATTTGATAATCATGAACACTCCCATTTTGTTTAAGCTTTGTAAGATCTCCAAAAAACGTTTTGGTATCTCGAAGGCCCATATCACAAATGTAGCTCATATTTGAAAATCTCCCAATTCAGGCCCTCCCTTGCAATTTTTGAATCGTTGATACCACAATTAGATATCTTCATCCAAATGGTAACCAACTATGGGTAATTTTTCCATTTTCTCTGTTTGTTGAAACTTAAAAAATTGCTCCACTCGACAAATCCACCTTGTTGGATCGTCCATGTCATCATAACGTGGAAAGTCTAGTTTAGTAATTTTGGGTGCGAGAGAGAGCCTCCGCTTGAGGATCCTTGCCCGTTGTTGCCATGGGAGCCTCATCATCATGTCTTCCACCTTTATTAGAGAACCGAGCAAACATGCTGTCCATGTGTTTCAAGAGTTGCTCCTCACTGGCCTTCATGGCTTGTTTCAATTCTTGTTGACCAGCTACTAAAGAGCCAAGTTCATCCTCCAAATGATCTAATCCGGAGTCAGACAAAACACTAAAATATCACGTTGTCAAGATTGTGATCGAATGATAGATTATGAACGAGAAAGAGCACAAGAATCGACTTTATACAATCTACCTATGGTGATAATTTTTATAGTTTTTATACGATACTTCGAAGGATCTTAAACTTCTTTTTTAATAAATTTAATTCGAAAAAAATCACAACTTCAATCAACACAAAATTAAAGATAAAAATTTAATTGATAATTTTTATTTAATTTTAATAGTCAAACGAAATCCTAGAAAAAATAGGCAGCATATTCTTAAAAACTAAAATATATATATATATATATATATATATAAAATTTAAGTTAGAATTTATTTTAAAAAAAAGAATAATAAATCAATAAAATTAAATAGAGCTAACTGCCATTATATGTCAAGGCTCTTCCTCCTGATCTTCATGTTTGAGCAGACTCACACGGCCCCTAACAGACAATCTGCTGAATCTTTCAGAAGTTCCGCAAGAACACAATGGGCCAGCAAGGTTACGCGGTCATGATATTGAGAGACTTTTACCTCTCATGCAGCAAGCAGTTGAGAACGGAAGTGCGTTAGCTTTAGATGATGATAAATTGGATGCAGTCAGTATTTATGAAAGTTCAGTTGCTTTTGCCAAGTTAGCACCATCTGGACTTGTTTTTGGGCAACGGTTTAGGAAGATAGCTGTAGAAAAGAGAGAAAACAAAGAGACCAGGGATTTGGACGTGA
Organism: Swietenia macrophylla; assembly: GCA_032401905.1. NCBI lineage: Eukaryota > Viridiplantae > Streptophyta > Magnoliopsida > Sapindales > Meliaceae > Swietenia > Swietenia macrophylla. The sequence goes on along the minus strand of CP135561.1, from coordinate 3,212,537 downwards.
AAAAGGACGTTGCAATTGTTTCTGAAGAAAGAGGGAATGTGAGACAGACTAGTGGAAAAACGAAAAATTCAGATGAACCTGTGTATTCTCTAGATGTAGTACCACATGGGAGCTGGGCAGTGGATGAACTTGCTAAATTATTATCATAATACATTACCCCTGTAGACCTTCCCTCAGTACAAAAGTTCATTTCTCTGTAATTTGATTTAGGTTCAGACCGATAAAGGGGATTATTTGACTTGATGCTTGCTTGGATGTTCAAGCAAAACAAGTTTTCTTGGTAATTGCTGGATAATTGTTTTTATGAATGTAAACTACTTAAACGAAGTTAAATAACAAACAAGTATATGATAGATCTGAATAATGTCATTCCAGTATTGTATGTTCTAAGACTCTTCTAAACTAATTGAACAATATGAGAGAAACAAAACCAAATATTGATCCTGCATTTTATTACTAGTTTTGTTCATGTGTTGCCAAGAGCTTTGATCAAAACTTGCAGTTGCAGATCTCATTTTGCTTCTAGTTCAACGTCATTTGATTGATCATCTTGGACTATTCTCTTCCAGAACCAGTGATTTTCCCAGAGAAGATAAACTTCTTCAATTGGGACTTGCTTAGTTTCAGGCAAGAGGAAGAAAACGAAGCAGCTCATGATTAAAACCAAGGCAGCAAAGAGCAGGAAAATTCCATATTTGAGATGACAGAGTGAGACTAGGAAACACTGTGCTATCAAAGCTGTGAAGAGGAGATTTACACAAACCACCACACTCTGCCCAGCTGACCTTGTTTCCAGCGGGAATATCTCACTTGGTACTAGCCATCCCAGTGGACCCCAAGACCTACCATAAGCCAACACAAATAGACATATCACTATTACAAGGAAGATTCCTATTCCTTGAGAGAGTTCTTTTCCTTGACCAAATTTCAGGGCCAAAGTTACAGCTAGAATCACCTGTTCGACAGAGCACAGACAAAGTTAGTAGTAAGAACCAAGAAATCAAGCTCAGTTATGCTAAGAAGTAAGGATGTTACCATATAGCAAATCATTTCAGCACCAGCTTCTAAGAAGAAAGCTCTTCTGCCGAATTTGTCGACAAAACCCATTGACATAAGTGCAGCAATGCAAAGAGCTATACCGGTCATGATAGATGAGTAGAGAGATGCCCCTGAACCGAATCCCAAACTCTGAAATAGGACAGGAGCATAAAACAGTATGGAGTTCATCCCTGTTAGTTGTTGGAACGCTGGGATTCCTAAGGCTCCAATAATTAATTGCGGACGGTTCTTCTTTCTAAGAAGATTTCTAAAGGGATGCTTGACGGCCCTTGCTGCATTGCTTGCGTCAACTAAATCTTCAAATTCAGCATCAACTCTTGTGGTACCTCTTACTTTCTCTAACACCTTTCTTCCTTCTTCCAATTTCCCTTGTTCAACAAGGCTGTTTGGTGTCTCCGGAAGGAAAAGTCCCCCGAAGAACATTAGCAAAGCTGGTATTGTCGCTAAACCTAGTGATAATCTCCATCCCCATGGATGAATTTTGTTTGTTCCGTAATTAATTAGGTTTGCTATTAGGATTCCTAGGCAGGTTGTCAGTTGAAACAGTTGGTTAACTGCTCCTCGGATTTTTGCTGGCGCCATTTCTGAAAGATACAGAGGAACTGCCTGTACCAACAATATTATTTATTATATACAATTACTCAATAGACTTATTACAGAAGAATCAACGGATGATGTGAATTTCAAATTTGATTGTAATCACTTTGTGGGCTTACTTGGTTGCCAAATCCAATGCCGACGCCGAGTAAAATTCGTCCAATGATGAGCATCCAGATGTTAACTGCAGCTGCATTGAGGACTGCTCCCAAAAAGAAGCTGATTGATCCCACAATAATGCTAGCTCTTCTCCCTTTGTTTCTGGTAACATAGGAGGCTCCGAATGTGGAAATAAGCCCCGCAAAATACAGTGACGACGTAAAAAGAGTGAGGATTTGGTTATCATATTTACAGTAATCTGTCTCGTTGAGATGTTCTTGCTTTCTTCTGTACACTTTTGGAAAGAAATCCTTCAAGAAATCATCCATGGAAGTCACACCGCCTGAAATTCAAATCAAATCAATTTCAGTGTTCCATACAACAGAATAAGTATTTCATTTCAGTCCCAAGAAATATTTGTTCTTTCTCCAAAAATACATAGTGACTTGAGCATTTATTTTCCATGATGGGGTAAATGTGGAGGGAGTGACTTTCTTTCAGGATCCTGTTTAGTGTGGGCCAATCTATTGATAAAAGGTAAGGCTCTACATCAATCAACAACTCTTTTGAATTATTGAACATATAAAACCAAACTGAGATGGCTCAGAAAATGGAAAATTCTTTCAACCATCAGAATGTTTTGCCTATTAAATTTCTCAAGTTATAAAATAATATATTAATATAGAATAATATCTTAGTGTTGGTCAATCAAAACTTGATGTTTACAAAATAAGTTTGCACAGAAATAAAAAAATGGCACGAGAGTCCACAATGAATCAAAGCGAACAAATCAGCAAGCCCAGAAGACTAAACCTGGAAAGTAAATGGAAAAGGTACTCACCAGAAACACCAAGATCATAGCCAAAAAGAGATCCACCCATAGCTGCAACAATGCAAGCAACCACAAAATAACTTGTAATTCTGTATTCATATAGATGAGCTCTCTTCAAGTTTCCTCCATCTGTAAATCCTCCTCCTGCCATCTCTCTGTCTATATCTATGTCTTTCCCAACTCTCCTTTGCACTTTGTATTCTGAAACAAGCAAACAAACAAAACAACAGAGTAAGGGAACAACAACTCTCCACAAGTACAAAGAAAACGAGGTATAAATAGCCCTAGATGAGGTCAGTCTCCGGAATCCATAATTTAAAATTAATTAAAAACTTATAAAATATATCTCTATCCCACCTATTAGGCAAGGAGAAAGGGAGTGACACTTCGAATGACAAGGGTCTTTGATTTGTTTTGGTATTTTTATTTGATTAATATACTACCATGTTGGTACGGGTAAAATTTTCAACTGCCAGATGAGCTTTAGATATGGATTTTAATAACCCTCATCAAAATCCTATTCCTATCAAATAGCTTGATCATCATTTAATAATCCAATTTCAACACTCAAGGCATGTAATTAATTACAATTACCCAATTGGATAGGGTTGAAGGATAGGAGGTTAAGATTTGTTCATTGACTCAGCCTTTAATTTCTCTTTGCCAACAATTTTAAAACTCTTCCAACTCCTAACCTTATCTATCTCGACGAATTTGTCACAGCCAAGTTGTTATGCTTTATCCCATTATTCTAGTGCATATTATATACATACATATATAGATATATATCTAATTTATTTATTTCAGTCAAAGACCCTATTGACTTTTAATTTATTTGAAATATTTTGCGTAATTTTTTTTATTTCGTTATTATTTATTACTAAAATTAGATGTGATAGAACGAATTATTGATGAAACAAGTGCTTCGAATTTATATAAAACTCAGTTTTATAATTGTAGAACATTAGGACCCAAAAAAAAAAAAAAAGGAGTGAAAATATTGGACAACTCAGGTATGAAAATGAATCATTGAGAATTATTAGTGTATGCATAGTTGTTTTTGTCCAATAGCAACGAGTTTATGTGTGAAGACAAAAGAGATGGTGGGCTTTCCTTATTATTTCAGTATCTTCTTTTATGATTTTGGTCGTAAGATTGGAATTTTATAGTTAATGTGGACTCAAATTTCAATGCAAATATTATTAATAATACGTCTAGATAATGAGACATTTATGGACCACCCTTTTCTTTCAGTGAAAGCGATTCAATTCAAAGCTCGGAATCTTTTATTTGACTACCAGTTAATTACCATTACCCACCCCCCCAAGCTGCACTGGACCAGATAAATTTAACTATTTACATCATTGTTTAACTATTTCAGCATCCTCAAATATCTCAATTGCAAAGAGACTATAAAACCGATAACAATGCGCCTTTGGAGCTTGCATTCTTTTCTGTCTACAGCAACCTTTTCAAGGGCAAAAAAATGAACTTGCCAATAAATTAGGTCAAAGTTTTTGATAGAGGTCAATGGTGCAAACCCCTCAAACCTCAAATTAGCCAAATCATATAATTTTTAGTGAGAGAAAAATCGGAGATATTAAAGTACAGAGAAAATATTGGATAAAATAATTTTATCATGTTTGCATAATTAATATAATAAAATTATTCAATAAATAAATAAAAAAATTTATTGAATGATATTAAATAAAAAATTAAAAAAATTTTATTATTTAATTAATATAGTAAAAAAATTTATAAAAATTTATATTAATTTTTTATTTATTATTAATTAAAAAATTTTTCTTACTTTATTATTTATATTATTCCAAATATTAATTATATTGACGAAATAATATCTTTCTTTTAAAATTTTCTTTTTGTATGTAACTTTGAAAGAAAGCAAAAAAGTAGAGCAATAAAAAACCATAATTTTGACCACAAAAAAAGAGTTCGAATAATTTAATCTTTAACTTTCTCACTATTTTTAAAGGGAGAACGAATTTCATGTACCAAGTTAGTGCATCAATTAGGCAATGGAATGGTAGCAATTTACAAAAAATAAAATAAAATAAAATAAAATAATCTTATTTTTAAAGTAATTTACATAAATAATTAACTTTTTTTTTATATATCTAAATTAGTTCTGTACTTTTCGAACAATCTTATTGCTTATGATCATTTACATTTTAAAATAACATTAAATGTTAAATAACTAACATAAATATTATTTTACATAGTAAGAATCATTGTAACTTAAAAGGAAGTGTATTATTTTACGTTCTTATAACTTGAGTTTGATTCTCTACCATTATATTTTTTATTTATTTATAATAAACAACAAGTTGACAAATAACAATCTTAAGCTTACGGTAAATTTTAAGCTTGAAATTGAGATCAACGTGAAAACAATTTTGAGCCTTACTTTCGAGTTCAGCGATGGGCTCAATATTAAACTACCTTTCAAGCTCGAAATCTCAATTGTTATGGCATCTAAAATACTTTTCTAGATTTGAATTATTTTTTACATATCTGTATATTTGTTTAATTTTTTACTCTTCAATCAATTTTTAAATCATGAAATTAATACAAATAAGTTATAATTTACAAAATATACTTAATTTTTAGGAAAATACCTTCTAAATTCATTGAATTTAAAATAATTTTGAATTAAGAGAATACGATTTTAAGTATATAATTTTTTTTAATATTTGTAAAACATGGCTATACGGAGATAATTTTATTCAAAAATTGTGAAATTAGTTAAATTAATAAAAAATTAATTATTTATATAAATAACTTAAGAAATAAAATTATTAAAATTTTTTTTTCCAAACAATACATGACTTTCATACCAACACTTGCTGTCTGTGACATATTGATTTGTTACCAAATACCTTTTATTCTACTTTGATATCTTGTCAATTAACAGTGTTGTCACTCCAAATATGTTTATAATATGCTGTGTCCATAGCCAAAGACTCTACTGTAACATATGTTGTTAAGTACTGACATGTGACTCATTTATTGTAATGGATGATCATCTATCCCAAATAAAATGTTGGTACAACAGCTTTGATCATAACAAGTATTCGTTTGAATTATTGCTCTGCCCTAATGATTTCACAAGTAACCTGAGATTGACATTCATTACTTACTCATCACGTTAATACCAAGTTCTATATTATCTCAACATCGTTAATCGAATGACACATGATTCACAAATTTATATGCTTTCAGATCAAACATTTATGATTGTTCAACTGAAGCTTTTGCCACAAACACGTGTTTCACTTGTCTTAAGCAAAGAAAACAAGCTAAGATGAAAGAACATGGTAATTTCCACGCTCTATAGGATGAAATTATGACGAGTCAAAAAGGGTCGAAAAGGGAACGAAAGCAAGTGTGTGAATTACCATAATTTTTCTTAAATAACTTACAGTAATTATATTGGCAAAGAGTTTTAATAATTTATTAAAAAGAAAAAAGAAAATGGCAGAATGTAAATCACATGCTCAAATTACGAAAGGGAAAGTGGAAAAAAAAAAAAAAAAAAGGGGGAGAAGTGTGGCTTGATCGTTTCTCCCACCAACTTGTACCCAAAATTCACCTTGGATTGTATTGTATTGTTGTCTATTACTGTTGTTGTTATTTTCTCTTTGCTAACCCAACACAACTTTGACTTAGGGTTTCCTCTTAATCGTCTTTCTCCAATTCAGGTATCTCTCGCTTTACTTTCTTCTTTACTGTTGTTGTGTTCAAACATCTGCTGTTTCTTGTTCTAAGTTTGTAGCTTTGTTTCTTCAATATATGGGATTTTGATTAACTTTATATAGGTGGGGTTTTTTGATTTTTTGGGATCGAATATCATTTCATAGCTAATTAGGAATCCAATCAATACCTGCTGTTTCTGGATGCAAGTTTTTCTGAATTTGCTATTCTTCTATGCTCAAGTTTTGGGTTTGCTTAATTTCAGTGATATTTTGGCTTGCATGAATGATTAGGAAATGAGCAGATCTGGGAACTGTTGTTTGCTTGCTGAGAATTGAGAAAGAATAATAATAGAATAAGGCTTTTTCCCTTTTTTCTTATATTTCTTTTGACTTTGCTGCAAGGTCTACATTTTGGTTCAGCCGAGCTACGTAGTTGTTTCAGGTCACTTGTATTATTAGGTAGTTTATGTTATGGGGTCTTGGATGATTGGATATTCGAGGTTCAGTACTTTGATTGCTTTACTTTCCTACACTTTCCCAGCAAACAAACTGTTATTATTATGGATCTCAGATCGTGTGCTAGTCATTCCTCTTCATTGCTAACGTCTTAAACGATACCATTAAGAAAAGGTAGGGAACAGAGCCGTCTGAGGAGGAGATTAAGAAAAATGATTCCCAAACAATTAATATAGGAAGTCCGCTCTTATTAAATAACTTTAGCTCAGTAGTGTAGCTGCTCTGCTTTTTGTTTCAGTTAGTTTCTAAGCATGTAGGATATGTAGGGTACTGAGTATTTATTATTAAAAGAATGAACATATCATTGGTTCTTTGAGTTGCGGTGTCAATTATAGTTGAAATCTAAGTATTTTTTGCAGTGCTACTTATTCATTTAGTTTGTGTGTATGTTACCCATCACCATTTCTCAAATCCCATTACTTGGACCTGTAGATGTCCTTATGAAGGTTAATCCACAAACAAGAATTACTTGAGAGTTATGGAATCTTAAGGAGATGCATTTAGTTTCAGATGTCAATAGGTTTCATTATTGCAGATTTTTGAAGTTTGATGCCTTTGTATCTGTACTTTTATTTCAGCGTTGTTTCTTTACGTTCGCAATTTTGCTGAAATCAAGTTCTACTTCTTCTAATGTTTGTTGTAATAAGATCGATTATTATTCAGGCATTTATTTTTATGATGATCACATCATCATTACAGGTGCAAGATTGTGAGGAGTAGCCTGTAGGATTGTAAAAGGTTATGCTTGAACTTCGTTGATATACACCAATTTGCGAGTATGGAGGATGATAATGGGCTTGAGCTCAGCTTGGGCTTGTCTTGTGGTGGATCAACCGGTAAATCCAAAGGTAAAAATGGTAGCCCTTCAGATTCTAAAACAGAAGAAGGTGATAGAGGCAACAAAATAGTGGATGATTTTAAAAATTTCCTTCATCGTGCCGTCCAGAAACAGGAACTAGGTACTGGGTCTCAGAGAAGTGGTTCAGTGAAACCTCAAGAGAACTTCTTTAATGACCTTTCCAAGGCCGCTGCTGATGTAGATGCTTCATCAAACTTGAATGGTAGCGGACTTTGGATCACAAATGGAAGCAGGTCTGCTGAGATTGAGGAGGAAAAACAACCAGAGGCAAGTAATAAACGTAAAATGTTGTTCGACGAGATAAGCAATCAGAAGAAGCATGAGAGAGAAGCCAATCCTTATGACAAGCCAAAAGCATCACATATTTCCATAACAACAACAGAAGGGTCGACTGCTGAAAATGAAGATGTGGCAGAGTCTGAAGTTGAGGGTTCAACCTCAAGGCTGGTTTCTCACCATGATAATGGCCCCAAAAGGTACATTGGAGTTGGTAGCTCTTCTGATGTTCCCAAGGAGGTCCATGGTTTTTCTGATTCAAGTGTTGTAGACTTACAGGGACAAAAGAGGTTTAATGGTTCAGCAGAAAATGAATTCAAGTTTGGAAATATGAGCTATGGTGTTCCACTCTCAGTCCAACCGATGAACATTATGAATATACCATACACAATATCTATGAGGGAGTCTAACTCTGCAGGTATACCCAGCGCATCCCTACCTGTCATGGCACAGAAGATGCCTACTGCAAGTAGCGAACGGTCGGGAGCCCAGCCTGTGGACCCTGGAAACTTGCCAGCTATGTTTGGCTACTCTCCTGTCCAACTTCCACTGTTTGATAAAGATAATTCGTGGGGTGTGGTTTCTCAGTCTCAACAGATCCACCCTTCTTATGCAGGCAGAGGTCCTCCAAACTCAGATAAGCATAATGATGGATTAAAGACTTCTCAAGGTGCTGTATCTCAAACTTTTATACTTTTTTATTGATTTAATAATGGAAATCTGTTGGTTAAAAAATGCCATGCACTGCCCTTTCCAACTTCCCTCAACAGAGGGCACTTAAAGTCTGAGCTTGATCTTGACTAATGTACTCAGTTGCGTGTTAGTATTTTGTTACCCTACCTCAGAAGAAAATTGGTTTTCTGAATTCAAACGTTATATCATCCATAGAAAGCCACTGCTTAGTCAAGACTTATTTGATTTAAGTTAGTGGTTTAATCAGCGAATGTTTATTAGCTTTGTGTTAGGCCCACGTTTATAATACTCCTGAGGACATTTTCCACATATTACTTTTAGATGTTGGATGTTTGAAGTAAATTCTGACTATATTTTTTCTCAGGCTAAGCCCTGCCATTGTTATACAGTCATTGAAATTCTACTGACATTTTGCAGCTGATTTTTTTATTTTATCTCAGTATGATACATTAGATATGATGTATATAGTTTTCAAAATAAATTAAGAAATAAGAAAATAAGAATGATGCATATACTTGTCATGTTACTGATAATGCTTTTGATTGGAAATGAATTTCTTTCTTTATCTTGCTTTATGAATATAGTTACCATGCAAGTAATTGCACGAAATTCATCCGAGGCTATGCAATTTGATGGGAGGACAATAGAATGGGCCAAAAGTGAAGGGAAACAGCATGCCACAGAAGAAGGCTCCTCTACTCAAGTAGAAGACGCAAAGGTAAGTGCTGTGAACCATAAGGCAAAAGATATGTCTGACAGATCAGCGCCAGAAGGTCTCTCTCTGGATTTATCAGCTATAAAACCAGGTATAGCTGCGGACATAAAGTTTGGGGGATGCGGTTCTTACCCAAATTTACCATGGGTATCAACCACAGGTAGTGGTCCAAATGGTAGGACAATTTCTGGTGTTACTTATAGGTACAGTGCAAACCAGATTAGGATTGTTTGTGCTTGCCATGGTACCCACATGTCCCCTGAGGAGTTTGTTCGACATGCCAGTGACGAGAATGCTAATCCCGAGAGTGGCACTGGTGCGGTGGCATTTCCAAGTTCAAATCCCGCAACCTCTGCTCAGAGTTAAAATGTGCCATCTTTGTCCATACCAATGTTTGATTGACGTGTTAAGACAGGAGTACATGGCCATAACTTTGTACAAGTATTGAGGTTCCTCCTTACTTTTGTTGTCATACTTTTTTTACTTGCGTATCAGTTATCTTAACTACTTTTATCCCAATACTGCTAGTGTATGTAATAATATTTGGCATCATTTTTCTTTGTCTAAGAATTCTGCAATAATAGCAATTTTCGGGAATACAATGACAGTTGAGAGAGACATAGCAGGAACCATTGAAACGGCAGATTATTTTGACAAAAGTAATGCTGGACATTGCAACTGATCTTGAAAATTGTGTTGATATATCACGAATGTCGCATCAATTCTAGACGAAAATATGAGATTTTTAGCATTACTCATTTGACAATAGAGGCCAAAGTTGTTTTCTTGCATCGATGAAAACAAATGTTGAGGGGTCTGTCACTGTAGAATTATTTAAAATGTTTTAAAGAAACATGAAAAACAGGTTTTGGATGTGGTGGGAAAAGCAATTGAAGACAAAAGGTAAGAACAGCCAAAAGGTCCCTACAATTAGCATCCACAAGAAGTGAGAAGGTGCCATGGAATTACAGATGAAATTTATTAATGAAATTATATTATATATTTTGAATTTTTTATTAAATCACAACCAGACCATTCAAAAAAAATCACATCACACACTTTGAATTCGATCTATTATTATTATCATAATCCAAATAAATTCAAAATAAGAGTGCATATATTGAAAATTTTATATGATAAATACACAAAAGAACGACCACTCACCTAACACAATATTATTTAAACAGCGAGAAAACTTACAGAGATACTTGCTGCAATTGAAGATTGTTTTTTCTTTTCCTGAAATGGGCTGACTTCATTCATAATTAATAATTAATTTCTCACTGGTTCTTTGCATTTGTTACGTTTCTTCACATGAACTTCTGGTCCTCAATCCCTATCACTATCCATACTTAATTGTTATTTTCTACTTTAATCAACATTAAATATGTATATATACATATATACACATCATGATTATCTACTTTTACAATTTGGTTGAAAAGTAAAGGACATTTGTACCCTTGAAAAAAAGAAGAAATTAACAATGTCGTGTTTAACGTTTTGTAAATTCTTAACATAAAGAATGAAGTTTTCCATTCATAGTGGAAGGTTTAAAATGTCTTTTAATGCAGGTGAATTTTACGATAATTGTTGAGAAATAAACAATAGATGTCTGAAAACCGTGTTCAAGGGATCAAATTTAGTATTGGCCACGCATGTGCTTACCTGTACTACTACTGCTTGTGGTTGTCCGAATTTTTTATTTTCGGGTTTCCATGTGCAATCCTCAGGAAATACTGCCGGATTTAGTACGGGTTTTCTTCATTACAGCTGGGTTTCCCAATGTCTGTCGAAATTTATGTCTTAATAAAACAGGGATCATGTTCTACCATTTTCTTTGACAATGTTGACAATTGGATCATGACGAAAAGCAAAAAGGATTATTAGGTTTTCCTTCTCTGCAGGTAGCAGTCATTGATTGGGTGTTGGATCGGTTTTGCAACAGCCTCATATTGAAATTAAAATTGCAGTGTATATTTCATTCACCAGAAGAATACTGCTCTAAATTGATGTAAATAAATTAGTGCAAGTGTTAGATGACTGAAGCTGCAAGCAGGTCTGGACGATGGCCTATGCAATGAGATCAGCCACCTACCAGAAAGCAAACGTAGACTGTTCCATCCCCTTGACTTTCTTGTTACTCTGGATGCTAGTCAATACCTCCTTCAAGTTGATGCAATTAATTCATAAACCATCTCTAATCTTTTCACAGTTGCAAAAGATCAAGTGTAGTAATGGTTATCAGAGCGCATACAAAGAAACAATTTTACCTAGAAAAATCATTTATTATTATGCTCAAACGGTAAAATTATCCAATTAGAAATGAAAAAAATATATATAAATTAATAAAAGATAATCTTTTTTTATCTTATTTATTTTACTCTTATTAATATACATGTTTTCCTCTCCTACCTAATTATTAGATGATTCTAATGTGTTATTGACGATGGATATTCCTACCTGATAACTGTGACAGAATCAATTAATTTTGTTAAACTGACAGCTCTAACCGAAAAATATCAAATGCACTTAAACTTGTCAAGTTTTATTTGTGATATATAATCTATAATTTAATGGGTAAATTATTGCATACCAAGTCAGCAGCTAAATTCTTTTTATAATTGTGTATAACCTTTCCCCCTGACATTACTAATGAATTACCAAGTTGAAAAATCTTGCACTACCAAATGAAAATGATTTATAAAGACAGAACAGACAAGCACAGCTTCAGAAGAAACCAGAGAAACTTACAAACCAGCAAAAAAAAAAATGAAAATACTGTTTTGGGGATGACATATTAAAAGACCCGTGCATAACCAAACCCATCTCAAAATATATTAAATTTTCTTCATCAGAAATGCTAGCCAGAAGAGTCTGAAATTAATTTTCATTCCTAGTTCTGAGTTTTTAGGTATTATTGGTATCTTCTAATGAATCGATTCTGGTTTCTTGGTCTGGTTATCTTGTTCTTGTTCTTCCATGTTGAGGCTCAATCAAACTCGCTCCAGGAGAATTCATCTTCTGATGATGGTGTCACAAGTTTCAAACCAAGTCTTGCTGTTGTTATAGGTATTCTCTGCGTCATGTTTTCAATAACCTTTATTCTCGTTCTTTATGCAAAATTTTGTCATAGGGGATCGTCTGTTTTCAGCCATCATCCAAGTCAACCTGCACTAATTAGATCGGCTTCTCGGTTCTCCGGGATCGATAAGACTGTGATTGAGTCACTTCCTTTCTTTAGATTCTCTTCTCTGAAAGGATCAAAGCAAGGGCTTGAATGCGCTGTCTGCTTATCAAAATTTGAAGATATCGAAATTCTCCGGCTGCTGCCAAAGTGCAAGCATGCATTTCACATTAACTGTATCGATCAGTGGCTGGAGAAGCATTCGAGCTGCCCCCTTTGCAGGCTCAAACTCAACCCTGAGGATCAAACAATCTTCAGTTATTCAAATAGTATGAGGCTCTTGTTCAGCAATTCTGAGCTGAGGGAAGACTCAAATATAGAGCTGTTTGTCCAGAGAGAGGAAGATCATCGTGGGTCGTCAAGATTCAGCATCGGGAGCAGCTTTCGAAAAATTAGCCAGGAGCCTAATAAGGAAGAAGAAGTGTTGATCCAAGAAGAAGAAATTGTCGATGGGAATGAGGACAATCAGAAAATTTTACACAAGTACAATCACAAGATTATTGTTTCTGATGTTATTTTCAAGAATCGATGGAGTAATGCAAGTTCTTCAGACCTGATGTTTTTGAATTCAGAGATGCTTAATGACATGTCAAGCAATAGATTCTCTACCTCAATTGACGTTAATCAATTCTCGAAAACAAGAGCAAGCGAAAATGAGCAGATTATGAGTGTTAAGGAGGAGATGGAGATTAAAAGATTGTTCGAAATCAAGGTTAGTACAATCAGCAAAACTAATGCCGCTGCTCCTTGTGCATCATCGGATTCCAAAAACAAGGTTACTTTAAGTCATAAATCAAAAACATTAGATCCAGCAGAGAGAAGAACAGTCTCAGAGATCACTTCCTTTTCAAGGTTTCGTGATTTGAGAATGAAGAACAGGATTAAAGAAGCTTCCTTCGATGGAAACGAAAGAACGAGAAAGCTTTGGTTGCCGATTGCAAAAAGAACAGTTCAATGGTTTGCAGATAGGGAAAGAAGGTCTCAACATTCCAAGAGCACAACACAGCAGCTGCCATCAACATTAGAGGTATAGCCTTTTATTTCATTAACACTCGTTCAATTATGTCGTTATTTCTTGTTCTTAGATCATTACTTTCTCTGTTCTTTTACTACAAATATAGAATAATATCAGCCCACAGAAGAGATGAAAAGATGATGTATCTACCACAAGTAGATGTACAGTACAGGAGTATTATATTATACTATGCACTTATAATAATGGTTTTATTATACACCAAACACGATCTTCTGAACCCCGAAAGCTACTTTTTCTTTTTGGCTTTGCTGAATAAAGAAATTCCTACGTAGGCTTGAGCAACAAGAAAATGTCTGCCACCCTGGTCGTATAAATCAATCATGATCTTCATTTTTTCCAAACAAATTTCGTAGTGGGAAAGCCAATGATTCCGGTTGTGGGAATCAGTGATGATATTGTCAATATATAAATAGGCAATATAACAAATTCAAGTTCATATAAGATAATAAAAGCTAAAGTTAAAGCTAAAGCTAAAGATCCCGCGTTAGAATATGGTTTTCGTGAAGCATGCAATGCACGACAAGAAATAAAGTTCTAAAGAAGAAAATAAAGGTATTGTCAAATTTATTGTTGTCTCAAGTGCAGATTTACTTGGTTGCAAAATGGGGTTTATTGTCTCAAGTAAGTGGATGATTGTTGTGATTCTGAAATTAAACATAAACACAATAATTATAAATACATTAATAGAAGAAAATGACCACTAACTACTATTGAAAACTTTTCAAGTGTTTTTCGTTTCACCAAATAGTAAATTTGAAAGGTTTCTTCCAAATTGGAGGTCCCAAATTGTTAAAATAGTGAATGTGTCGTAAGGGTTTTAATTTAGTCAATTAACATTCACTCTTTCTCTCCATTATTTATATCAAAATTAAGATCCCTTCACGTAACCATTAAAAAAATGTTGTCCTAATCTCGATCAAGTGTTCTGGTTTATCTTTTCTGTTAATATTCATTGATTAGGTTTTTTTTTTTTAAAAAAAAATTGTGTAGCAGGCCCGTCACTACAACTTGTTTAATAATTTATTGAAGAGGGGTTGTAATACTAAGAGCTAACAAATGACAGGCAAAACATTTAAATGTGTTGAAGTGGTTTTGTCTATTCAAAGGCGCACCAGTCCATTCCATCGGGCGCTAATCTTGAGTTCAATTCAATGAATATTCTTGTATGGGATAGATAGGACAGGATTCTCTCAATTTTAAGAAACTTGAAAGAGAACCAACCCATCATCATGGTTCTATTTTCATAAATTATTAAAACAAGAAAATTAAATATATTTTGGACTCAAAAGGCAAACAGAGAGAACTACTCAAACCCAACCAAAACAATTAGTTTTAAGTTGACCAATTAATTAGGTTACCAACCCGACTTTCATTTTGTTTTAGCTTGAATTGCCTGAATCATGTTCATCCACAATTGCAAAAGTCTCATGAATATACAAAAGGGCTGAAAGTGGTAAAAAGGAATTTCACATAAAATGAAAGCATCATCCGATGCTGATTGAATCACAAGGTATTGAGATTATTATGCATTTATCCAACATACTCCCTGCCACAACATCAACAAAAAAAAAAAAAAATGAAGTGGAAAGCTTCACTCATTTACATATTTACCCATTTACAAAAATGGAAAACAATAAAAAAATTATAATTTATCTATGTTAACTGACCTCTGTAATGAATTAGGTAGAAGGATAATAACCTTGCTGCACAATTACACAAAAGTAACCCTCCTTTGCCATCATCTGTCATGACAGGCACCCCATCAAAGAGAAGATCATATGTCTTATGAGCAAATGTAGGACTGCAACTTGATCTTTGTGTTCCCTATTGTTTTACCTACCTCTTCTGTAACATCTGCTCTTCAAGGTTTTCTACAGGAGAAGAACTTACCCACAAAATGTATACCGAAACAGACCAAGAAAAATATATATCGATCATACTACTACCAGTCCTCAAGCCATTCGGCAACATTGAGTTCTTCTACATCTTGGGGAGGAGAAGCTTGAGGATCAACAGAATCCTCAAAATGAATTTCCTGGCGTTGATTTATACGAGACAATATCTCTTGTGGAACAGGAGAGCTAGAATCTGCAATCCCTTTCCAATCAACACCTTCAAACCATGGATGAGTTTTGACAGTAGAGGGACCTTCGCTTCCAAGTCTTGTGTTTTCATCAACTACCAGTAACTGGAAGAGTGAAAAATGTTTACATTCAAACAATGGTAAGCATAAGAAAGAACTTATTTTCTTCACATATCTATAAAAGGAAAATACTAGTAATTATAAAACAAGACCTTTGTAATGAGATCAACAGCTTCAGGACTCAAAGTCTGTGGAAGACTTAGCTGCCCTTTTGCAATTTTTGCAACAATGTCGATCTCACTTTCTCTCCAAGATCCAAACGGCATTTCACCTTGTAGCATGAAATAAATTAGGACTCCCAATGCCCACCTGCATATTGATTACCCACATTTAGGGTTGACAGTTCATCGATGACCTCATGAAGAATGAAACAACACCTGAAGTTTCAAGACCATGCTATGACAAACTACAACATAAAATGCTAAGATCAGTAAGTGGTTGCAGGATATGAGAGACATTCTTTCTTTTTGCTCAATTTTTTTCCTTGCTAAAAAGATACATCATCAAGAAGGATCAAGTAGATGTTGAAAACTGAAGTTCCCATCGCCAATATGGAAAATACTTTATCTCCTTAATACTAAAAACTAGCAAAAACTACACTATGCTTGTGTTCATTTCAAGCAAAGCAAGAATTTCTTTCCCCAGAGAGAGAGAGAGAGTATATATTAAGGGGAATTAAACGGGCAGAGCCTAAGTATATGTGCTTTAGCAGACAAGCCCAACAGGCATCTGCAAGTAAAAACCTCAGTGGAAAATAACAAAAAAGAACCTTCTAATCCTGTCAAAGTCCAGCAACTCCATTCCTTCTAATACTCCACATGAAATGTATGGTGGACTTACCCACATCAGACATCTCTTCTTATCCCCAAACCTCCCATGCCAACTATCCAACAAATCCTCAAGGGACCTTTGGCGAACCAGGAATCACATCAAACATTTATCTCAAACTTTTGGTTCACAAGACAGCTATTCCCCTTTTCATGACATAAAAAGTTTCATAATAAACATGACCATGTACAGTGGCATTTTTACCAGTCAGAAGGAAGACCATGGCCTTTTCCCTGAACAATCTCTGGAGCTAAATAGTCTGCCATTCCACAAACTGTGAATGTTCTGTTGCCAGACAAGTCTTTCCCAAATCGGAAGTCTATAAACTACAGCACAGAAGAACGCTGAAAAATAAGCATCATTCTTTACCACTCACATGGTGGGTAAGAAGACAATAAATGTACTAAATAAGTTAGAAGACACAATAACATTCAATTAGATTCTATTACAATGCAGTGCAAACCTGTAAATGTCCACTTTGGTCCAACATTAGAACATCATGAGACACACCTCTGTAGAGAACACCTCTCTGAAAATCAAATTATAAAGGAATTAAAGAGAGAACTATCACAATTATATTAAACATGTATGACAAATTCAGGAACCCAAAAAAGGGTTGGAAAAAATCATTTAGGCATCCTACCTTGTGTAAATCTTCTAATGCGGCAACTACAGAGGCAGCACAGAATCTTGCAGATTGTTCATCAAGCGGGGTGTGAAGTATTGAAGCTAGAGGGCAAGCAAGACATGCATTCAGCAGTATGCCAACATGCATTCTGTCAGCACATGTACGTAAAATCTGAGGCACACAAGCTGAAGGACTGACACTCTTCATCAAATTCTTCTCTTTTAACACTTGGACTTCCTTTCCCAGACACTTGACCTTCTGCTTTGAAAACCTTTTCAAACTAAACAAATTCTCTGACAGCCACACACATTCACAAAACAATCATTCTGTCAGAACACATAACGTTAATAGAAAAACAATTGTATTTAATCCAATACCATATTGTGCCCAACATAGGTTGACATCTTTACAACCATAAGAAATCACATTATTCCATGGCTATTTTGTGTGTTAAAGCACATTCATGCTTTTGTTTGTGGCACGAAAAAAGAAGCAACCCATTCAAACGAGCCTACTCTTAGAGACAAAAGCCATTAGAGAAAAAGAATGGATTACAATATACAACAAAACCAACCTGAGTCTCTCAAAAGTACAAGCCCAATATCACAGCAGTCAGTAGAATATAAACACTTCCTCCACTCCTAGACAGAAAAGGATTAAAAGGTTAGCAATATGTTACTTCTCAGCATTAGATAGAATTTGCCAACAAAACTATGAAACAGCAGTCATTTACCATATCAGAGAGGCAAACTTTGGCAAGAGTTGAGATGTCAATACTTTTGACAAGTTCCTGGGGAATATCAGAAGAATAGTCTCTTGACCTAAATGATTTCACTCACCAATGTCATGGATATAAAACATTTTAGTCAAAACATTTAACTACATTAAAAATTCAAAGAATTTATAGCTGCCAATACGAAAAATCCTTCTTTTAATACTGGAACTAAAGATCTTTTTGTGTTTTCTCTAGATTTTGAAAGCAAGTAGAGCTTTCTTTATCATTATCAAGCATAACTATTTCAACCAGATCAGAAGAAATGCTCATGTAGAAGTTCCAATGTAAGAACACAAGTTGAAGTACTTATTAGAAGAGAATATAACATACTTTTGATCATCCTGTGATATCTTTGTCAAAGGGCCAACAACGAAATCAAACTTCTCCTTTGTTAAAACAGCACATACAACATTATCTACTGCAACTGCACTCAAAGAACCAATACATTCATCAAGAAGTGTCCATTCACCAAAGTAGCTTCCCTCTGTCTTCTCCACAGAGAGCTCTTTACTATTCTGCGTATGATCGTCCTCCGTAGTATTGTCAGATTTCAGGCTGCACACATTGGGATTACTTAATAAGTCTGTATCAAAAGTAATTCTCACTTGTCCCTGCTGGATAATATACAATGCAGCGAGGCCTTCATTCTGTGAATATGTTCCAGAGAAATATTAGGGAAGGAAAAAGAATTAAAACAGGGTAAAGGAAACATATCCATAAGACATCAAGTCTACCGTGTCAACTATTGTCTGCCCAGCTGAGAAGGAAACTTCAGAAAGAGTTCCTGCAAGGTGACTCAGCTGTAAGATTGTCAACCTTGAGAGCAGATCCACTGATCGAAGCAACTTCAAAGATGACAAATTGGAAAACTCAGACATCAGAATTCCTCGAAAATCTTCTCTTTTTAGAGCCCACAGTGTCCCGTTAGTCACAGCATGCACAGAAGCTTGGAGTGGCTTATTATACCTTAAGTATCAAAAATCCCAAGTATAACCACATTAAGCACTTATTTGGGTTTTATCCAAATAAACATTAGTTTCACATAGGTCAGTGAGACAAACTTGGTTTTACATGGAATTTATAAAGAAAAATGTAAGGAAAACTCAATTCACTCTTGTGGACATATAAAACATCAGAAACGTTATGCACAACAATGATCTGTTCGCCACTTGATATCAATTATGTGTAAATTCTAGGAAAACCAAAATGATGGAAGCATTTAATACCAATCTATGTCTGCCTTTTTTAGTGGAGTATAGAAAAAAGGAAAATATTAAGAGAGACAGAGAGTGAGAAGAAAAACTCACATAAGTGCGAGCTCCCCAAAGGACGATAACTTCTCAGCTGTATACTTCTGCAAAACTCTAGGTACCTCTCCATTCTTTTCCTCCTGCCATGACAGTTTTCAGCCAAGCACCAATCTCAAAGATATACTGAAAACAAAAAATCACATAACTAGCTCAGCAATAATACATAAAAATTACTCTCCAGAAATTCTGACCTGGGTTGCCAAGACCTCAAATTCTCCACTGCCAACAACATAAAAGCAGTCACCTTCTCCTCCCTGCAAAATATAATAGTGATCAAAATTGTGCTGGTTTAAATTCAACAACAATCATAAATCTAAAGAGAATTGAATATATCACCATTTGCATGTTTTACACCCATTCAAATCTGAGTTAAGCATTGTGAACAAAATCTCATTATTAAATTGTAAACAGCCTAATCCACAGAATGCTAATGCAAAGAGGAAAAGACCAAGAGAAAAGTTTACGTTTATCATTATTTTGAAGAACAATTTCCTCGTGGCAATGGTTTCTACCCAGAACAGCTTCATACAAAAATTGCAACAGCAAGTAATCTTGTTGTTACTCAGACTTTAAAGCATGTGGATGCAGCACTAAGCTTGTCTCCAGATTAATTATCTTCTAACCATTACATGATCATGTTATCCAATCATTAATATTTCTAAGTATCATTCCCAATTATTACTTAATTCCATATTTATATCCAGTTATCCATCAATGTCAATCCTTATTTCATGCAAATATATTTGAAGACAATTGAATTATGTATAATAGCAGAACTCTAACAAAGAATTGAGTAAAATCATAGTAAAATAACAAACCTGTTTAACTACAACATCCCCTGCTTGAACCTCAACCCTTTGCATGCAATCCAACAAAACATGACATTGAGAATCGGTCAGTTTTCTGAAGAGGAAATGGTCATGCAATGCCCGTTCAATGTGTGCCTAAAATACATCACATGCAACAGTTTAGGAACCTCACACTGATTGAAAATTTGTACCACTTTTTCTTTCAATTCTATGGTAAATATAAAATTAAACAAATATCTAGTTATTAGTTTACTTCTTCCTCCCAAGTCTTCCTGTGAGCTGGGGATGAAGGAGCCCAAACTTTCCCCTTCTCCAGTGAGCTCTCAATGGCACGAAGACGTGCACGTGATAAATCATGCCTTACATGCAGATTCCCAGAGCTCCAGCCAAAAGTTGAAGGAGACTCCGATTCTGTCACCTCTACAACTTGAGGAACAGGGGATTGTAAAAAGGCTCCAGGCCTTGCTGATTGACTAACAGCAGTCTGCCAAAAAAGAAAAGGACAACCATTCAATGAACAGCAAGTGGTGATACAATTGACAACCAGAGGCCATATTAATTTTCTATTAATGAATAATTTAAACAAGAAGCTCTCTTACATCTACTAAACCGTTAACATGCACAACTATCACAGTGATATCATCTGTACGAGTTTCATATTGTAGCCAAAGTCGATAAGATTCAGCCACAATTGCAGCACAAGCATCACGTGGATCTTTATATTTTGCAACCTGGAAAAATATTAACAGAACGAAGAAAATTGATAAAAAGAGAAGGAGAAGAAAGAGGAGGCATGTTGTTTAGTAACTAATGTCACATTAGTAATGAAATCAAAGGATGGAATGTCAAGATTGGGGAAAAAAAAACAAAAACAAAAATAAATGACAATAGAGTTCAAATACATATCCAGCCTATAACAGGTAAAAGAAAGAGTACATTAGATGGTCACTCTAAAATAAATCATATATATTTCTATGCATTATGCAACCAAGATTAAATAAGTATCAAATAACTATAATCTTTTGAAGTCATTTTCCTCCTCATTATCCATTTAACATGACCCATTATATGATGGGTCACAACATTTTTTGAGATACTAATATGGAAAGTTTTCAAGTATACGTTAGCTTACTGGAAGCAGCAAAAAAAACATATATTTGGAATTGAAGATGTATAGATATAGTCATGCTATTACTTTTGCTCTCTAAATATAAAATATTGAATTTATGCAATTTCCATGATCACCTGAATCTTAATACCTCCCTTTCACAAGTTTGCCCTTAAGCATTTTGATAAAATTCTGTAAAGTTTAATGCATGAAAAATAAAACCACCAACATCATACCTAGCACATTTTCCTCTAGTGATTTGAATACATAACCCTAATTATAGTGCATCATTCGGTATTTGCATAATATATGTGTATGTGATATTGTAAATCCATGAATTGCAACTGACTCCAATGTTGTAAAATTCACAGTTTTAAAGTGCATTCACGCCTTCTTAGAGTGAAGTTAATGTGTTTCCCACTCACCATCGATATTCTCGACTTTATCACCCGCACCTGTTCCACACTCCTTTATTAACACACTTTTCAACAAAAGATTGAGTGATCACATGATTACTTAAGGTTTATGCAAATCGAATGTGAATAACTATTAACTGCATGAGTAACCTCAAAAAGGGCAAGATAACAGGGTTTCAAAAGCTAACAAGTAAATACTCTTTCTATATTTCTCATACGTCTACCATTTTTCAGTAAACAATAGATTAAAACGGATACCTTACCATCTCAATGACAGCTTGGCTGGAAAGAAACTCAAAAACTCCATCACTAGCAAGCACAAAGAAAGGATGATCCTTGGTGAGCTCCAAGACAACAATTTCAGGATTGGCAACAACGCCAATTGACTCTGCAATAGAGTCACCGATACTTCTCGTAAATGCAGTCCCCGGATACATCCCATTTTGGACCCACAATCTGGGAGGATCTCCATCATCTCCCTCTTCGGTGCCCCAACATTGCACATTGGGATTCTTTAATCCCTCAATTTGGTCCAATGTCATCACTCTGGCTCCGCAAAGCTTCACTCTTTCCATCTCATCAGTTCTAAATGGCGTTTGATCAATAGACAGATCAACGGCCACAATTTCCTTTCCCCTTCTCTCCGCTAAAACGGCCCTCGAATCACCAGAATTCGCCACGTAAATCGTCTTCCCGCGAACCAAAACTGTAATAGCAGTCGTCCCGCTCATGCTATCATCCAAAACATCAGCGTGTAATTGCGAATTCGACGCTACATACGCCGCGTGGCAAGCCTCAACGGGGTCCACGTGGAACTTACTATGCCTAAGCAAATTCTCACACAATTTTCTCTTCGTGAACTGCGAACACTGAGCCCCGAACTCTCCGTGCCCATCAAAAACACCAAAAAAGTGATCATCTGGACTGGTCCCAAACGGTGTGTGAATACAGAAACTATCCTGATTGGCTTTATCAAGCGCATCAGGATAATAACCTCTTTGCGACAAAAACGAATATCTCAACTCGTACTTAGCAGACTGAATTTTAACGATTCTTGAGCCTTCTGGAGGAAGAAACTGAGACGAAACCCTAGAGAGTCTGGTGATACCGAGCTCTGGGTCCCGCGCAAGATTCAATCGATTGATTTGGTCCCCCGTCTCCGCTTCTGGACCGTCTGATGATGATGATCCCGGAGAGAATACGGCAATCTCGTTAGTAGTTCTAGATGCAATTTGTTGAGATTCTTTGATTCTGATTCTTGCATCTCTCGGCATGCAAATCTCGCCCATACAAGCTCTTGAATACACACAACCCATCACTCCAAACTATAAATGTACACCAAACCAGATTCTGAAATCATTACTGTGATTTCTCTGCTTTGGAAATGTGAACAAACCAGTTGGAATTCCAATAACTCTATCCCCAATTTCAGAAGACTGGCAACTGAAACTGTAATATAATTGAAATTTGAAATTGAGTTCTCGATATAATGTTGTACAAAACCGTTACGAGAAGGAGAAACAAAAAAAATATAATATACTAATAAACAATAATTAATATCATCCGAGAAAGAAAGGAATATTAAAGAAAACCAGGGAGACTGAGCAGCCGTAGATTTCTCGAAATGGGCAAAGACAGAGAGGGGAAATTAGCAGACTGAGGTTGCAGTAATCGGAGGTGCGTAATGCGCCAACTGCGAGTACGGGTATCGGGTGGAGTGGAGATGGCAAGGAGGTTTGAAGGAGAGAGCACGCAGCGCGTAAGATAACAGGAGAGTGAGACGTCGAGTTGGATCAGGTACAGAGCCGTGGGTAGTTCAAGGTGAAAGACGTACAATCAGTGCATGTGTGCAAGGTCAGAGTCTCAGCTTTTGTAGCCACTGCCGCACTACATATTCCCACGAGCTTATTTGCGCGTGGAGTTCCTCGCGTTGCTGTATTGATGTCTGGTCTTTGGGCAGTCTTTACAAGGTGAGTGACAATTTTATATGGTAGCGTGGCCGGGCAATAATTCTGGAACCAGGACTGGGTTGAATGAACAGCCAACAATGAGATGAGAGTTCCACCACGTCCACTCATTATCACCTTAGACTACGTAAAGTGGTCCCTTTCTCTTCCTCGACCATTAAAAAGGTTTACGGTCTCCAACCGTGATACTGTAACTCGCATGAGTGACACTGTACGAACTAATTGTTTGCTAATTTTAAAAAATATTTTTCAAAAAAAAAAAGTCAACGTCCATTGGCTAGACGGGTTGCATATCGCTCGAATTTCCCCCTTTTCGGGCAGTGAGACAAACGTGACTATCGGATTGGTCTGGGTTTTATTTAGCCACCAACTTCTAAGAAGGGAAGCATGCATTGCAAATTCAGCGAGTCATACCAACTTTAGAAAAACCCACAACTCCACTGCCTACTTTATGGCCCATGTACGTCGTCTACTGGTGCATGCCTGAGTTATCGTCCACTGATTGGCTAATTACACCATTTGGAAAACAGTAGCTTAGGGCCCACGAATATGGCGAACACGAAGAACTTTGTTTAATACTATAATTTAACCGACAAAACCAGAAACCGCGAAATTTTCATGGAATCTTTTTTTTTATTTTTTTAATTATTACTAAATAATATTTTTTTTTAAACAATTTCTTCTCAATCATCTCATACTACAACAGTTTTACATCATCCCAATCGGTGTGCACCCCCCCTGCCTGCATTCTTGTTGCTAATTTTGCAGCTTCTACAATGAGAAACACGTAAGGACAAATTTTGCACATTCTGGATTCTCATTTAGAAATCACTGGCCATGCCATGCAAGCAACACAATTGATTGAAGAGTTTAGGTGATATTAGCTTATATACCCCATAAGCTTAAATGTGGGCTATAAACTAAAGCCTTGGAATTGCGGTGTACGATACTCGGATGACGTGCATTCATTTGAGAATCCTGTCCCAACGAATTTATGCAAATAAAGTTTTGTGTTTTCTTCATTGTTTAGGTTTAATTATTGGCAGCGTAGGAATTTTTTAGTCATTGCTGAGAATCATATGCCTCGAATTTTGCAACACAGGCAGAGTCTTCCATGATCCCACCGTAAAAAGATTCTTAAAATGGCAATTATTTTACTCAAGAATGTCCAATTTATCATTTATTATATCATAGTCTAGATCTATGGTTGATATACAGTATATTAAATATAAAAATATATTTATATATTTTTTATTACACAAAATTTAATTACATCTTACACAATAAAAAAAAAAGTTAAAATACGATCAAATTTTAATCTTTTAAATTTTAATAACAAAAAAAATAGATACCGCTTGTATCTACGATAGCAGTATAATCTAACCTACTTGACGGGTGAAATCATAACTTGCCGTCCATCATGCATCATATGCATTATTTACATCAAGTTGAGAACTTCTAACCCAAGTGGAGCAAGAAATGTAAATACATAATGCGACAAAATATATTATGACAATGTAGAAAAATAACTGAGCAATGTGGACCCTTTTGTTTTGTTGATTGTAAAAAAAAAAATAACAATAAATAAATAAAATACAGTTAGCACAATATACCGAGACGTATAGCAGATTGGGTGTATTCAGAGATGTGGCGCTTGTGTTCAGAAAGACACTTGTGAATGAGAAATAAAGGCCCAAATAGCTTCTTAGGCCCGGCGGGTTGTATTAATGTGGAAAGCGTATACAATCACCCACACACACACACACGCACACGGGCGCGCGGGGTGTATTTAGTAGAACTCTCATGTTGTACAACCGTCAAAGCCGAAGGCCCGTACAAAAGGCCCAAGACAAGTTTGGAGAATAACGAAACGACAACTGAAGATTTGGGCGAGCCACGTCATTCCAATCGTACGGCAATTCGAATCAACAAACGTAAAAAAAGGGACTAAAAAAAAAAAAAATGAAAACCCCTCAGGAATCGGTTCATTTCGTAGCTTTTTCGTTCGCAGAAAGCACGCGACATAATTCACTTTGTTCTGTTCTCCTCCCTGTTTCATTTTGACAGAGATGGCAAAGACAAAATTTCTAAAGAAACATATCACAACCTCGCTCACTCCTTCTCTCTCGTTCGTTCTTTTTTTTTTTTTATTCGTTGTTGTTTTCTTGACTGTACACGGACATAGCCACAACTGAGCGTGAGTGGGAGTGAGAGGAGATGGTGAGGATAATATCCATGGCTTCCTCAATTAGACCCTCTCTTTCTTTTCTCAGAGTCTCTTCTTGTTCCTCCCGTTTTGGTGTTTCTCTCTCGTCGTTTAACTCTTCTCGCAAGCTCGCTTTCTCACATCTAGCCAGCGGTAAGAGATATGGAATATTTTTATTTATTTATTTATTTTTATATGGATATCTAATATTGTGGATTTTATGTAATATTATGGATTTTTTCATAAGAAACTAAATAGATTTTTCATTGTTTATTTGAAGTTAGGTTTGACGGTGGTAATGTTGTCAATAATTATCGTTCAGGTTTTTCTTGAATCATTTGATATAATAATACATTGAATCATGCTTGCTTGATTGAGTTTTAGCCGAGATTAAACAATTGTGGAGATTATATGTTTCTTGAAGAGGTATGGCATTGAGAAGGAGGCAGAATTGAATGATGTGTGTGTGTGTGTACATACATACATACATATATTAGTATTTTTAATGATTTTTGAATGGTTGTTGCAGCTGTCCCACAGTCGCAATCATTTGGTTTGAAAGCTTCTAACCCCTTGAGAGGAGATGCCAACAGCATCAGGGTGGCCTCAGCTGGGAATGTGTCACAGGCAAGCACAAGTGCTGCTCAAGAAAATGCCCTAGAATGGGTCAAGAAAGACAAAAGAAGAATGCTTCATGTTGTTTATCGTGTTGGAGATTTGGACAGGACGATCAAGTATGTTAGTTTAATTTAATCTGAGAACATAGTATTTATCTTCTTATTTTTGTTAAGAACCTTACGATTTATCATATTTTACGGGGAGTGCAGATTCTACACTGAGTGCCTTGGGATGAAATTGCTACGGAAACGTGACATACCAGAGGAGAGATATACAAATGCGTTTCTTGGATATGGACCAGAAGATTCTCACTTTGTTATTGAACTCACTTACAGTAAGCTATCTGACTGCTGCTTTGTTGGCTACCTTAAAAAACACTGAAACAGCGAAAGTTCAAATGAACTTTTGGCGGAATACTAAGGTGCTGAAAGAACCAGTATAACCCAAATCAATAGTAGATGTCTCTTTCAACATATGCATACATTGTTCCTGTTAATATGCATTTAATGATGCTGCCAGATTATGGAGTTGACAAGTATGATATTGGAACTGGATTTGGCCACTTTGGTATTGCCGTTGAGGATGTAAGTTCCTACTGTTGAATTCTCTTGCAATTTATACATATTCCTTTAAGCTTGCAGTGGCTTTTTCTAAGGTTTTCTTCTAGCTTCCTATCTGTAGGCTCCTTACTGTTATGCCAATTTTTTCGCTTTTAGTACTTAGACTTTCTACTGGTTATTGACTCGTAGAAGACCAAACTTGCATAATCTCTACTAGGTTGCCAAGAGCGTCGAACTCATAAAGGCTAAAGGAGGCAAAGTAACCCGAGAACCTGGTCCTGTGAAAGGTGGCAGTACTGTAATTGCATTTATTGAAGATCCTGATGGTTACAAATTTGAACTGTTGGAAAGAGGGCCCACACCTGAGCCCCTGTGTCAAGTAATGCTTCGTGTTGGTGATCTTGATCGTGCCCTAAATTTTTATGAGAAGGTCAATGTTCTTATTAGAAGGATTGAGCACTTATAATCTGTTAGATTCAGTCTTTAGTACTCATTTGCTAGTTGTTTTTGCATACCTTGTTTTTAAGAGTAGTTCTTTGTATATTGCTTCTGCCTTTTAGGCCTTTGGTATGGAGCTTCTTCGCAAAAGAGATAATCCAGAATACAAGGTCACTTGACATCTTTCCTTATATTTGTGTGTTCCAATACAATTCGTACATCAATGTGTTATTATTTTGTAATAAAATTAGATTGTTGGACCAGTAGACCAGTGTGTGGTCTGTATTTTATAGAATGGGGGATACTCTCTATGATTCTTAAATTTGAAGCTTCTTTTTCAAACGCTAAGGTCACAGCGTGGGATAGAACAGCTATCTTTTCTAATAAAATATGATTAGGCAGCAAATTGGACAGGATTTTTTTTGGTTAAATAAGCAAAAAATAATTCTGTAGCATGTCCCCCGAAAAGTCAAAAGAAGAATAATGGAAGAAAAATGCATAATTTTTTCACACTTATTGTTCATTTGATTAAGTACTGTCCCTTCACATTCTTCTTTACTAGTGGCATTATGGGTATATATTTCAACTTCAATTTCTCATAAAATTTACAGTTAAATATTTTATATGCTTGAAATGTTGGAATTAAGGTGTCATGCTTATGAAATGTTAAGTTGTTAACATGGCCATAAGTTGGCCATCCTTTTCTTTTTCTTTAAAAAATATATTTCTCTTTTTAATAGATGTTAAATATGTTCCATCTGACATGTTAACCTTTTAGTAAGTGTTTTATTTGTATATCTCTACCTTGCTGACATGTATACTTCTTTTCATCTCATCAGTATACAATAGCCATGATGGGATATGGTCCTGAAGATAAAAATGCCGTGCTTGAGTTGACTTACAACTATGGGGTCACTGATTATGATAAAGGAAATGCTTATGCTCAGGTGGAAATAATTTCCTTTCTATGTTTTCTCCTCAAACATGTTAGGCAGGATGTTTTGCATTTATTGGCATTCAAGATATTGAACTGTGCCTTGTGCATTGTCTTCTAATTCTATTCTATTTTCTGTGTCTTGGTTCTTTTTTTTTTTTTAATATATGAGAAACAGCAAAAAAGTGCACCTGTTGTTTGGTTTATGATCTTTATTTTCTATGGGATTGGGTTTATTGGTTTTACACTATGTTATTCTGTCTTATTGGACTAGTTGGAGATTTTCATTTTTGTCTTGGCAGATTGCAATAGGCACAGATGATGTTTATAAAACTGCAGAAGCAATTAAACTCTTTGGTGGGAAAGTTACGCGGGAACCTGGTCCATTGCCTGGTATCAATACCAAGATTACTGCATGCTTGGATCCTGATGGTTGGAAATCGGTATGCATTTTAAAGATTTAACACCTTTGTGCTTGTGCCTAAGAAGTTGGGTATGACTTGATCAACTGCTTTGGTGGTTGCACTCATGATCTGTCAGCCAGAACTTTTGAAGACTAGCTCTGTCAGACGTAAATATATGGTATCATATAGGTTCTTAAGGAGCACCAGTAGATTGATAACCCTCTAAACAAGAATGGCTCTTTCTTTTTTTATTGTTGTTAATTGTCGTTAGAGTTTGCCTCAGATATGTAATGGAAGACGGCATGAATGCTTTTTGAGGGACAAGCTTTATGAATATTATCAACAGTTTTGGGTTAAGATTAATTTAAGAACAGTTCAGCATTCAGTTATTAGGATCTGCAGCATAAATTTTGCACCTGTGTGGATGGGGTACGAGATAGAAAACTATGATGCCCTCTGCTCTCTCCAACAGATGGTTGTCTATGGCTGATAGCTGCTGATTTATTAACCCAATCTCTTTTGGTGGGATCATCCTCCATTAGAGCTATGCAAACTGCTTGCACATTATACCAGGCATTTCAAACTATCAATTTGCTAAACTCTGGCTTTGGATTTAAGAGAGGTTGAGGCCCAATGGATCTTGCACGATTTTATATGCTAACAGTGATTGGACATGCATAGACACACATGCACTCAACACACTCTAGCTCATTTTCTTGTGTAGATTTCTATATGTGATTGATTTTCCCTTTTTTAACTCTGTGGCTCCCGTCCTTTTTCTTTTGTCTTAAATTTTTTTTAATTAGCTTAAATACTTGATTTGTTTTGCAGGTTTTTGTTGATAATGTCGATTTTATCAAGGAATTGNAATACTTGATTTGTTTTGCAGGTTTTTGTTGATAATGTCGATTTTATCAAGGAATTGGAATGAGTTTTAGGAGCTTCATCTTACCAAGCTGCTTATAACACTGAAATCTGAATCTGGGTTTAGAAGATTCTTGGAAGAAGTTTGCCCACAGAGTGTATTTTAATCCCATTTTGTTAAATATCGTTACAGCATCTTCCAGAGTGATAGTTGCAATAAACATCCTTGCTGTTAGCTTAGGTGCAGTGAAGG
The DNA here is from genome assembly GCA_032401905.1 of Swietenia macrophylla. NCBI lineage: Eukaryota > Viridiplantae > Streptophyta > Magnoliopsida > Sapindales > Meliaceae > Swietenia > Swietenia macrophylla. The sequence goes on along the minus strand of CP135561.1, from coordinate 3,182,694 downwards.
AAAAGTGTGAGATTCCTGTACAAATATTCTTCTCGTTTGTTTCAATGGGAAATCTTATTCTCCATTGTATGAGCTTCCGCTACCTGGTTGAAGAAGCTGACTCCCCCTACCCGAAAATAAAATGTGTATTATGCAGGAAAATCGTTTCCTAGTTCTTTTGTGTTAAATTTTGGTTCTAAATTCTTCATCATGAGAAACTTTCGGTGAAACCTTACCAGGTAATGTATGCTCTGAAGCATGTCTGCGTGTAATACAGGAATTCTTGTGTTTGTGTTTGTAGGGAAAAGAAAATGCAGAGAGCTCTTTATTTAGAATTAAAAAACATCATCATAACTCTAATATACTTTATGCTTTTTAAGTCATTGATACCTGGATTTGGAACATAAACCGTAAATATTTATACGGTGAAGTTAAAATTTTTAACTTAAAATATATAATATAAAAAAATTAAAATAATATTTAAAATATTTAATATAAAAAATTTAAAATACGAATTTAAAATTTAAGATACATAATATAAAATAAATTAAGAATAAAATTTAGTGAAAAAGATAATGTAACAATGCATCAGTATATTATAGTCAAACTCAAGTTGTGGTACATCTGAATTTATACTGGTATTTATTAAAGAGACATAAATATCAATGGATTTTTTGGGCAGGTTTAATTTAAGGACTTGGTTATAGTCAAAATAATGCAGTGGTGGTAATTAGGCAGGGCCGAGGCTGGATGGGCCCAAAAAAATAGACCATGTCAGATGGGTTTGCAAAATTTTATTAAAATAATAATATTTAAATAATAAAATATTATAAAATTTACAACATGGAACCCTACATTTCAAGTCGGGTCGAGATGGGTTTCTTCGGTAAAAGGCCAGCTTGGCCCCTTTCACATCTAAAATAATGTACGTATGGGACTTAAAAAATAATTTTAATTAAATTTCAAATAAAAAATATTAAAAAATATAAAATAAATATTAAAGAGTATCTAAAATAAGTAATAAAAAATTATGTAAGGTAAGTCTTTACTTGTTCTTCATTACATCTAACAAAATATGTTTTACGTGTGAGGGAGAGGGTTAACAGATTGAACCAAAAAAAAAAGAGAGACAAATGAAGTGCATACCTGTGAAACAAACTGTTTTCATTCCTTTGAAGTTATCATTAAGTGAAATAAAGGATAGAGAAACTTTATGCAGTAGTCATTTTGCAACTTTAGATAAATAACTCTCACTCCCTCACTCCCAACTGTTTGGCCCTAGAGAATCTGCTGCAGCTTTCCATGTGAAATTGTAATGAGCATCATATTTTCAAGGCAGGTTTCTTAACATACTAATGGATTTTTTCAAGTCCGGGTTCCTGCTATTGTGTCGTGGGTATCTTATGGTGTTCTTGGTTTATTTTAGCAATCAAAGTTGAATCTAGAACGACCATACAAAGGGGTATTTTCTTTTCAAAATTCTTTCATCTCTTTTGACTTTCAATTTGGTGAGAGCACATCATTCTCCCATTTTTTTTTTTTCAAATAAAACCTATGTTCTAGCTTTTGAAAATTGGGATTTAACTGAGAGCACATCTTTTGACTTTTTGCCTCGTCTCTGCATGTTTACGTGCTGCATACATCTATGCACCCAACCTTTTTGCCTTCTCCTCCTTTTTCTCTCCTCGCATTTGACATTTGCAGCTCTTCAACAAGCATTGCTTTTTTTATTAGAAGCTTTTAGATCATTATATCACCGCATCTTGATTTTGTTATTTTTTTTATGTGATTTGTTGTAGGTCTAAGTTATTCAATTTTAGTGACTTTTATATGTTAAGAATCAACTTGTTGTACCTCGCATCAACAACTAGAAGCTCTTGTTTATGTTTTTGACTTTGGTTAACTTCAATATCCTGTTCATATGGTTAATGTATTTGTCTTCTGCAATGTAGTTTGAGTGTAACAAAATGGATACATTTGAACTGGGGGTGATGATGGAGTGATTACTTTATTTGCAAGGACATGGAGAATTCTTCGTCCGGTAATTATTGTCTATTGTCTAGTAAGAATATTTTTGCCTTCTCTCAACTTATATGGTGTTGTCTATCCTTAGGGTACTCACTCATTTTTATGTAGCATTGTCCCTTGCCTTATGAAATGGCTTTTGTGAACTATATGTTGAGAAATTATGTCTCATTGTGAGCAGGGTGGCATTTTTGTATTGGAACATCAACCTTTGGCAATCAATCATATGAAAAGAATCGTTGAGTGTCTGAGGTACTGACCTTCTTGCGGTTCACTCTTTCTTCACTTTTTGCATACACTAAACGTGATGTATGTTTGTGCTAACCAATAATTTAATTAATTGTTTATTTATTTTTGATTCTAAGGGCAATGTTTATTTTGGGTTTGAACTAAACCCAAAATAGAAATTATTTTTTATTTTATAGGTGCTAAACTCAAAATAAAAATTATTTTTTGAATATATTAATTAAATTTAAACAGATCATTATTTATTAATTAAAATAATAAATATAAAATATAAAATATAAATTTTAAAATAAGTAAATCGGTTAGATTTTTTTTTTTTTTTGGTTTGGACCAAATACAAATCCAAAATCAAACCAAAACTTTTTGATTTTATTTTTTTCAAAGTCGAAATTGATTCAAAACGACACCAACCAAACCATTGGTTTAGTTCGATTTGGATGGGTTTGGTTCAAAATATCCACCCCTAGCTCTAAGCACATGTTTAAAAATTTTTTAAAATGAAAATCTTTCAAATGCTGGATTAATAAAACTGTTTCATTTTTCAAGTTTTTCTTTTTAATACTAAGGCCAATGCTTATCTACTCTTGCAGACCACAGCAACGAATTACCGAAATATTAAGATCCATCCAGAACAGTTTCGGGTAATTCTCCTGGATAAAGTATCCCTAATGTTCTGATCTATTAGTAGGGTTGACGATCAGTGAATGGAAATACTAAACTATTTTATACCGGTGCATTTGTTATAAATTATTGGTTAATATCCTCTGTGATTGATATTTTGCAAATTGGGTTTATAACTGTAGAAGACATCAGTTCTGATGGTCTATTGGGTACCAAAACTGGATTCAACAGGCCGATATTTTTATTCCACAGATGACTCAGCTAGTTAAGCTGCTTTTCTCTCAAGACTACTAGTATATCCAACTAATTTCCTTCCTTTCTAAGGCAGGAGGAGCATGTTCAATTTTCTTGGAGTTAAATTTGTTTTCATAATGTTCTTGTAGTCTTGCACATGAAACTATGTTCAGCGATGCAACAGATGATCCATGCTGTGAATGCCTCAAAGGAGGCGCGACTACCTGCTTGCGATTTTACTGTGTTGGGAATGGGTTTAACATATTTCTGAAGGTGAATGTATACTGTTCTAGGATTCGAAAAAGCAATGGTATGAAATTGTGGCGTATGCATCATTCGTGGAGTACTTTAAGTGCTATGTTTTCATGTATAACAGCAAACTTCTTTCATCAATTGCCAAGCGAACTGATACTGGGTAGTGGGAGCATATTTTGCCAGCACGCTTATCTCGACTATAATTTAATCTCAATGAACATATGCAATGCAGGTGAGAAGAGAGGCCAACTCAAAAGGCATAGAATCTCCATTGGTAATTAAAAGCCCGTACCATTTAGATTATGCTATAATTATCTGTCTCTTTTCTTGAGAGATATAACACTTTGCAACGTACCAAGTTTCCTGATTGAATTCAAGGACAACTCTCACATCTTTAAAACTGTTTCTTGTTTCTTTCCAAATCATTACCAGAATGGATGTAAGCCGATGTCTCATGTTCAACCGCAGTATATGCGATATGATCATTCCATTCCATTCCATTTCAGCTTATTACTCTAATCTCAATTTTAGGAAATTTTGATCGCATGAAGCGATCAATGCCCTTGAGGGAATCGAATCCGAGAGATCCAAATCTCTAGCTTTGAAGACAATTACCCACCTGAGCTCTCCGTGATCTGTGATGTATGTTGAGTGTGATGTCGAGTCCTTGCGTTTTAATCAGCATGGTTTTGGTACAACTGTTGAAGACACACGTGTTGCTGAATTACTGTATGATAAGGAAGTGACAAAGTAGCTCAAACCGCTATCCAGGATGGTTGGAATCAACTGTACAGAACCTGCGGTTGTGCTGACGAAAATCGGGGTTACCTTGAAGGATTTAAATAAGAGATACTGAAAGAGAGAGAGTGGGGCGTTGGTATTTTTCTGGTTTGGCTCTATCATCTTTTATCTAAAAGCACAAGTGAATTTGCAATGATTGACGTTTCTTTACTACGCTAGGCTACAGTTCTACTCCCTGGTTCTCTAGTGTTTTGAGGCAAGCACGAATTCAGCTATTGTTCTGATTCCCGCTATTATCCCCCCGACTTCTTGGTGCTGATTTCTGTCTCTTACAAAAACGCCAAAAGAAAAAGGGAACCGCAGCTTGAAAGAGAAAGGAATTAATGATAAATTTCAACGGCCTTGTATGCCACCAACCTTAACTCTAATTTTCCTTCATTACTTCCTGATTGAGTACCAATAAAATGTCTTTAGACATCCAAATTTCAGTCCAATTTTCTCTCCTTCTAGGGAGGAGAGCTTGTTGAACCGAAGGTTTGAAACATGTAACATAATTCGGAAGAATACTAGCAATAAAACATCAAATATCCGGGGGAAGCAAGTACACAACTCAAAAGCTGGAAAACTTTCACTTAAGCTTCCTCATTCATTCACATTCTTTGATGAAAGGTAGGTATTAAAATACAGAGGCAACCAACCGATCCTGGAACAACTCCAAAACTAGTGCATTCACGTCCCACCTCATTGAATGCAGTATTGTAGGGGTTTAGAGGAGGTTGCGGGTGGCTACTGACCAGAAAGAAAGCTGTAAATTAAGTTTTCAGAAAGTCCAAAATCTAAACATACCTGGTACAAACACTAACAAGCAATAACTTTGCCACACCAATAAGAACGAGAGGATGAACATGTTGAAAGCTTGGATAGGATAAACATATTAATTGCGTCACAAACTTACATCCTAGAGGACGCTTCAGAAATCAGAAGACACTAATTTAGAACGGCAGCTCGTAAATTACCCACTGTATACTGAATACTACTCCATACCAATTCTTAACTTCTCTTTCTGCAATTCTAGCAAGTATCTTCAATCTGTATTCACACAGTTGCACCATTAAGTTGATATGTTACCTATTGTTGGCCTGCCCTTCCTTGATTAGCTCACTAATTCCATTTATAAAACACAATTCTCACCTTAAAATCAAATGGCTTTATGATAGCCACAGACAATTTCCTGTTGACAAGAGAATGACCAATTCTGTGGTCTCTTGTCAAAATCGAAAGTGAAACTAAAACCATACTTCACAGATTCTGTAGATATCCGCAGACTTCTGGACCCACGCAAGGCATTTTCTGGAAAATTGATATTCAGTTCAGGCAATCTTCCACTGTCAGCAGTTAAGCAGCCTCCTCCTCAATCAGAAATAGCTGTAGGCATATGTTTGCAGTCTCCAAATACCTTCCTAACTTGGCATATCCCTGTCATATTCCATCCTTTGAACCATACTGTAGAGAAAAATTTCCTGCAAATTACAAATTATCAAATGACAATTGGATTTTTACACACTAACTTCAATAGGATAAAATTTCTTCAAAATCTTTTTAACCATTTGATGAAACAAAACAGGATATATTCATCACCCTTTAAAGAATGAAACTACATTATAATCTTGATCTCCAATTCAACCTTGAGCAAATGGGCACTAATTAAATAAAAGAATTAGTTAGACAGGGCATGTTAGAGAACACAAAGATGCAGCAAAAGAAAAGAAAAAAGAAAAAGAAACTGAGGCTAAAATACACAAATTTTCCAACAATCTTTGAATGCATCAGATAACACATCCAGAATTCTTCTGAAAAGTAGCACTTTGCCTTATACGTTCCTTTAGAAGTCTAATCCAAAATACAATACCAAAATTGAGTCGACTAAATAAAAAGAGAACTAAGAATGAAGAGGAGTTGAAAACAAATACCGCCAATGATCCATCTTATTATCATTAACCAGAAAATGAAAAATGATACTGTTTAGCAAGAATATAAAAAAGCAGGCCATAAATCCACAAATACCTAACAGTAACCCTACAGATAATGACATCATTCAGATGTGGACATAAATATTGCTTTCTTCATTAGCACAGTAAGAGATAAAACTAAAAGAAACTAATTGAATAAATCATGTTCTGAAGAATCAGATAACAGCTCAAATGCATTGTGTTGACCTATTGCATTAAATGTAAATGAGCATAACAGAATTTGAAGGAATGGAATATATGCCCAGTTCCAACAAATATGAAGATCAGACAAATCTCCAGCCGTTTCTGCCATAAACTTTACTTCCACTAGATTTCTGCAATTATCTTGACTGACCTGCTTACTTGTATGGATTGCTCTTGGGGAGGGGGGGGGGGTGTGGGGGTGCAGGGAAGCCAAGAAAGCGACATAGAAACGTCAAAGACGTACTAAACAACCATGCTCTTTTGTTTTTATCAGAGTTAACATCATGCTCTTTTGTATTAGATTTGGTTACTAGGCTAAAATGGTCCCACCTAACAACTGGGACAATCCAACAGACAACAAAAGGGGAGATTACATCAGGAAATCATAATCATTATTGAAGCAAACCAAACATTTTCAGTCAACAACCATTTGGCAAAAGCAACTGAATACTCTACTCAAAAAAGGGGTTAATAATGCTTCACATACGATTAATATTACATAACCATCAATACAAGGTTGCTGTAAGTCATTCATGACATCTATGAACAGCACAGTAACCAGGCTTTTTGTATCTGTATTTCATATAACAACCAATGTGTTTGTGGTCACCTTAAGATAAAACAATGTGAGGGGCAATTCACACTAATGTAATTCTTCTAATCAGCTAACCTTCCCCTTACTACTGCACCCGTAGCAACTTCTTCAAATCACCAAAAATTTGCTACCTCCCTAAATGTAACTCCAGAATCTTGACAAGATCCACCCCTAAAGACACTACTGGAAATATTTGGTCAACAACTCTGATGAGTGAGAGAATAAAAGCACTAGCTGAAAATTTTAAAAAAAATATCCAACTTGAAAACATATGATTTGTTTTTCCCTCACAAACAGAGCAGAAAACAAAATGTATGAACTGGAAAAATTACCATCTCATCACTTCGCAGAAGAAATACGCTGCAAAGATGGAATCCAACTACTTGAAGGACCAACTTTGTTGTTATGTCCATGACTGGGATTTGCGGCTTCTGTGGGAATTATGGGTTTTGGGGCATTTCTTTTCAAGGTACCAGCATGTGAATATGAAGTTGATGGCATGTGCGTGTCACTCATGACCTGGAAAATTTGACTTTCATCAGGATTGACCATTTGAAGTCTCTAGAAGCAAATCAATAAAAAAAATTAAGCTAAAACAAACGTTGGTATCAAGTCACCTCTGCGTAACATGATAATCACTTAAATGGAGTTTGCAAGCATATCAGTAACACTTAATTGCAGTAACTAACAGAAAAGGAAGAGCCATGAAGTTTCCTATTTTGATTTTCTTCCCATGGTAGAAATAATTTCAGACTACTTACATTCTTATCAACGGTATAATTGGAATTCAAATGGCTGCCCATTGTCGATTTAAAGTGCATGTGCGTGCCAGGAGCAGCAACATTGCTTGATCTATTATGCTCTGTAACATCAGCTGGGTGCGGACCATTAATGCCTCCTGCCAATTACACAAAAAAAGCGAGCCTCAGCATTATTTCTATGGAACAAAAAATCATTAATTATGAAGATTTAATAGCCTATCTGCCTTAACGCGGTTTTAATCTTAGATCATCCTTAAGAGCTTCTGCTACAATACAGCAACTCGGCACCAAAAGGTTTTAGATGCACTTTCATAAGTTATGTATTTCATTAAAATGCAAATTATTTTTTACCAAAAAATGAGGTTTTTGTTCTCAGAAAAGAAAATAAATGAAAACTTCTTTCTACACCAATTATTTCCCCAGCAACTAGTTTCAGCAATCCTTATAAAAACAAATACAAACATATAACAAAAAAAATTCATACAATAATAAAGGTGAAAACCAAGAAAGGTACATGTGGCTTCATTTTCTGTTTAGTTACAATCATACTCTCATTCCTAAACCATATTAACTGTAGCAAAAGACAAGACAACAATGAAAAAGAGCATTCGGTTGAGGCAGAAAAACTGAATTATCAAGAGTGTTACAACACCATGTTGCAATCAAGACAGAAAGAATTTAAAGTCTTTACTCTTAATGCAGCCTGTACACTAAATTAGTATGATCTAGAACAAAATTAATGTCATCAACAACACATAATGAAAAGTGAGCAGAACCACCAAATAGCACTCATTATAATATTCTCAGTTTTTAACTTATTGCGTTTTGTTAAAATTTCTAGTTTCCAACAGGTCGTTGCCCCAAATAATGATATCTGAGATGTGTGCTGATCAAACCTCGGTGATTTTTCCCATCCATTGGCACTGCATGACTGCTGCTCCCTCCAGGAACTGGCTGTAAGACATAAAACGGAATCTAGTCATGATCATAAATATCCAATTTCTGAACCATACAGCAAAAGAATTCAAAGAGCAGCTCAAGCAGAAACTTAGAAACCAAGTCCACCAATCCTAGAGAGTGAAAACACAAATGGAAAACATAATCAAGGAAAGAAGCAAGCAGAAAAGGTACTAACGGATAACTGATGCTGAGCTCTACTTTTCTGAGCCTGCTGAAACTTTATGATGGTCCAATCAAATACAGAATCAAATTCATATCCTGCCAGAGAAGAACCAAACAATCACCAATTTGCAACACAGTATAGGGCATAGCATGACAAATGTAAATTTCAATTTCTACCCCGATTCATTTGGAAAATAATTATGCATCTCAGTCAATGATAAAGAGTACATGCTCAAGTTGTTCCCCAATACCACTGCCAGCAGAGTTACAAGGGATATATGCTACCATTTATTGAATGATTTTAACCTATTTCTAGCAAGGAAATAATTTTCTCTGGCATAAAATATACTGAGAGTGCATATGGATCTAATTTGACAGGAAAAAAATGGCAACCAAATCAAATTGGCCTTCGTATTATGCTCATGCCAAAAATATATAATTTGAGCAACATGAAAATTTAATTGCATATAAAAATTTTTCCTTAAATACCTTCACGAACGAACAAGTCACGAAACAAGCGCTTTAAGAATCCATAATCAGGTCGCTGATCAAAAGTCAAGGAATGGCAATAATGGATACATGATGCAAATTCCACAGGGTGAGATTTGCACAAAACCTGAGGAAAAATCACATCAATTTAAATTATACATGAAAAAATTACAGTCATTTCCCGACACATTTTAATGGTAGACAAACCTCAATAGGAGTTGATAACTTCTTCTCGCATATTTTGTCATATTTCTGCTTTTTTGTTGCAGCTTTTAACCCCTGCCATGGAAGGCTGAACAAAGGAACATTTGAGTAAGGTCACACACACACACACACACACACACACACATTCCAAAACTTTGAGCTGAAAGAATTCCATCCAGTCCAACTTTTAAATCACCTTACTATTTAACAGAAAAGCAACATATATTTATATGTATCAACCATAAGTGATATAAATAAATCAGAATTACTATTTGAAACAACTGAGGCCAACTCAAGAAACAGTTGGTTCAATGGATCATCAGATTAAACAAAGTTTACCTTCCTCTCAGAAAATACAGAAGTACATAGCCAAGAGACTCTAAATCATCCCTCCGACTTTGCTCTACAATGAAGACACCAAATGAAAATATATAAGACCTCAATTCTTCCAATGGAGAAATGGAACTTTGATTAAAAACAAATAAATAAAAATTAATGTACCATCTCTTTTTCTTACCAATTCCAAGATGGGTATTGCAACTTGCATATCGTGCAGTTCCTGTTAAGTTTTTGTTTTCCCTGTGTAAAACAGTCGTTTGTTCACTTAGTGGAAATTGAATTGTTGTGTGTGCCGTAGTATTAGAGAAACCAACAATCCACAAAATATAATATAACATGCGTGGTCCAGTAGTAATCAAAAACAAGTCATAGAGGGAAACCAATCATCAGTAGTCGTAGTGAATTTTAAAAGAACAGAACCTGTAAGGAATATGTCGATTAGTTGTGGCATCTCGATACCGTTTTGCAAGTCCAAAATCAATAGTGTAAACCTGATAAGTAAGATACAAGCACCAACTTATGGCGTGATCCAACAAAGGAAATAAAAAATGAAATAAAGGGAAGAATCCATTGCAAAATTGTTACCTGATTTGCTTTACGACCAAGGCCCATGAGGAAGTTATCAGGCTTTATGTCTCTATGCAAAAATCCTTTTGAGTGCACATACTCTATTCTTGTAATCTGGCACAAATAAAAAAGAATATGCACAATAAATTATTTATAGTTAGTGCATGCGCATAGTCATTGACGGATATATTCATAGCAAATAACCAACACAAATTGCAAGCTCATACCGAAAATTTATCAGTGACAAAACATTTAGTACTTAACCCTAATTATGCTTACCAACTGATCAGCCAACATTAAGACCGTCTTTAAAGAAAACTTCCTCCCACAATACACAAAGAGGTCTTCAAGGCTTGGTCCCAACAAATCAAGCACAAGTGCATTGTCATCTGCATCTACACCAGACCATTTTATGTTCGGAATTCCACCTACAAAATTAATAAACAAATAATCCTATGATTTTCAATTTCACGCACATTAACCCAGAAACAATACAAAACTATGGTGTGATACGTACTCCCCCCTTGAAGAATATGGTACAACTTCGCCTCATAAAGCAGTTGTGGATGCTTTATTTTACTATTTTCCTAACCAAAAATATCATCAGCTAAGAAAGAGTTTAAGCAACTACAAATATCGAGCAGGTACTATATAATAAAGTTATACAACAAAATAATAGTTACTGATACATAAACACCTACACAGGAATCCAATTCTCTTTTTAGTTGAAAAAAATCATATATCATATCAGATCATTATCTACACGTTTCCTACTCCAACACGAACAGAATGACAGTTTCATATTGCAACTTACAATTTTGACAGCGACGATCTCAAACGTATCAATATGCGTAGCTGCAAATTTAAAAGCAAATCATAAAACAAGATTGCAAACAGATCAATCAGCACTGTATAAACAATATGTCCATGAATGAATAAAAGATTTTATAAAGAATAACCAAAAACGAAAAAATAACACACCGAGATAAATTTCACCGAAGGATCCGCTACCGATTTTTCGGCCGAGTTTGTACTTGCCGCCGATGATCCTATCCATGCTGGTTTAGATCGGCAGACGAATCAGAACATGAAAAATGAGTTAGGTTTTTTTTTTTTTTTTTTTCCCTTTGTTTTGTTTATAATTTTGGCAACTGGATTTCGTGATAAAAGAAACTGATTGAACAGAAAGACTATTTTGTATTTTATTATTATTATTTTATAGTATCGGTCAGCGATGAAATTGAAGCCGCATAAAAAGAACTCGGCAGCAAACGACAGATCATAGAAAACACTCTGGATTTGCTGGGAGGATAAAATGGAAATTTCAAAGGGTAGTTCTGGAATTCGGATTGGGTAGCAGCCGGGTTCCCTCACTTGTGGACTAATTACGCTGCTTCTTGTTAATTGTAATAGGTGTTTTTTTGGGTTTGGGCCGAAGATCTCGTAAAGGGTATTGTTGTCAATTCATCGTATTTCTTTGTTAAACGTGGAACTTAAAATTTGTTGAAATAATTTTCTGGAAAATATCTCATTTCTTTGAATTACCATATTATGACTGAGTTATAGAGAATTCTAAATAGCCAAAATCGGTTAGTTAACCAATACAAGCATGCGATAAGGTGCGGGAGAAAACATCATAAAACAATTTGTGTATTAAAAAGTGGATAAATTTAAATTGAATTAATTTAAAAATTTATTAAATTAATTTTAATTTTAAAAAAATTAAATTGATATTATTAAGTTTTGAATTAAATTTAATAGAATTGACTAAATCAATCAAATTTATTTTCTTTTTATTAATTTAATTTTGAATTAAATTAAATTGATTTAAACATAAATATTGATTTGAATTGAATTTAATTAATTTATTTATAAAATTTATTTAAATTAATTTAATTTAAAATAAAATTAATAAATTTAAACTAATTTAAATTTTAGATGTGAACTGATGCCAACAGCAGAGTGTTATGTATCCAAGGTTCCTTTTCGGTGTAACTACGTTTATTGTAGAAGTGTCTTGTATTAATATTGCGTTAGTCATCGTCTGATTCATGGAGATGCCATGTGTCGTAAATGCCTGGGTGTACAGTATTACTCTAACTTCATCCTTGTTGAAGTTCGGTTGATTTGATTTAACTTACGCGGAGAGCTTGCTGTCGTAGTTGGTCATGCTATCCGACGTCTCCAACACGGACGCGAATGGTACGTTCTTGGAATAGCTGTGGCGGCCAACTCCTTAAACCTTCCGTTCAACGGTGCTTCAGTCTCGTAGAAAACGGGGATTAAATTAGGTACCTCGGCAGATGCACCGTTTTGTGCACCACTAAATCATTAGAACGTCTCCCGTTGGAAGAATCACCACGTCGCCGAGAACGCGACGGATTATAATTTATAAACAGATTTGGTTAAAATGAATTTGAAAAATTATACAACTTTAAAAATGATNATTTGTCACAAGTATCAGCATATATACGTGTTAGGTGACTAAATTAATATAGTAGTAGTATACTTATATCATTATTTGTTAAATTATTATTTTTAAGTGTATATATTGGGTCAAGGTATATTGATAATTTAAATAAATATAATGGTAATATATTTTTAAAATAAAAATAAAATAATTATACATATATTTTTTAAATTATATATTTTAAAATTATTATAATTTATATAAAATTTATAAAGTAATTATTTTTTTTATAAAATTATTATAATTAATTTTATTTTATACTAAATATAGTTAACGTGAATAATATATTTTATTTTAAATTAATATTAAAAATTTATAATTTTAATTAAATATTTTATAAATTTAAATTTAATATTTTGATAATAATATAAATATAATTAAGATATATAAAAATTTTATTAAAAATTTATGAATATTTATAATAAATATAATAAATATTAAATATTTAATTAATTAAATTTAATAATTAAATATTTAAATCGCTGCCAAAATTAGTAGGAACTTGATATTAAATTTCTTTTAACCAATCCAAATTTGACAGTATTTATTTCAAACTCAGATCCGTTACCTTCCGTAGTTGAATTTTTAAGCACCGGTCTTAAATCTGCCTTTCCTAGTTGAATTTTTAAGCACCGGTTGGCGTTTCCTATTTTCTCAGAATATCCATTCGGGACGACGTCGTTTTGTTACAGTTTGTTTAGTACCAAACCGGATCTGTTTATTTTTTCTTTTCAAAATGTCTTAAGAGCACGGCAAACTCAAATCCATCAAACCGCTGCACGAGATCAAACCCCGATGACTGGAGATGTAGACAAGATGATCGCGGTGGGCCTAGTCTGGGGCGCACTGATCTGGGACCAAGCCGTCGAAAAACGCTGCACTTCACCGAACTCAAACTCAAAACAAAAGCTCTTCACTTCTTTGAAAAACTGGCTCGCACTCCTCCTTATCTGGCAATATTCAATCCCTTGCTTGCTAAATCTCTCTGCCTCTGCCACTTTCTTTGCCATTCTCGGCCATACCCACCTATCGCTTGCCGTTCCCATCACCAATGCGACGACGTTTGCCGCCACCGCCATTTTTGGCATGCTGTTGGGAGAGCAGACCCAGGTCGGGCTGACTTTGTTGGTGTGAGTTTTATTGTTCTGGGTGTATGGCTGTGTATTAGTGCATGATCTGTTTGTATTTTGATGATTATTTCTTCCTTGAACATATTGACTAGTTTACAGAGAAAATCTTAGACATGGTCATTACGAGTTATTTACGTGATATAATTATTTAATTATTTATTTATTAATAATAAATAATTTTTTATTTTATTAGTTAAATAATTTTATATTATCATTTATATTAACGTGACTGTCAATTTTTAACTTTTTCTTAAACCGTTTAAATTCAGTTTTGTCTGTATAAATTTACAAATATACAAGTTCTGTTGCTAGCACTGTGCTTAGTCACTAGCATCAATGTAAGAGTTAATTTACAAATATAGCTAAGAACAATTGTATTTTGCTAGCATTTCTGTTTATTGATGTTAATTCGTGGATTTGATAGCTTAAATTGAAAGCATCTCATTTGATTTAAGAAAGGAAGTGAATAATTACAATTGATCTCAGCGGAAATGAAGATAAAGAAGAAAACCAATATGACCGAAACACAATCAACATGAACATTCATTCGTGAAGGCGACAAAAAAAACTGGAAAATTTTACCGTTTAGCTTGATGCTTGTTGTAGGAAAAGAAAATGGGTAGAAGAAGCGTTTCTCTTTCATCATGTTTACTGGAAAATTTGATATTAGAATTATGGTTTGAAGCATTCAGAAGCTATCTTTCCTTCGAATCTTTTAGTATCTTTGCAGTAGTCGTAGATCATGTGGTTGTTCCTGACCCATTTCAACTGGGTCATCTTGGCACTACTCAACTGGCGATAAATGGGCGAGGTCCACCAGTTGGCCGGAGTTTGGGCTGCACATTGGCGAATGCCGACTAGTCCAACCCACTTACAAGTTCTTGCCCTGAACCTGCTGAGTCTGGCTACGAATGGTGCGCTGTTCCAGTAAATCTTGACAAGGCCACCTCTAGTTGCCCAGTCATCAGCATTCCATAGGCTGGTGTGTACCCTCATCCCCTGCTTGTTACGATAGGCAATGCCCTCTTTCTCGTAGTTTCGGTAAACACGAATTGGCACCCTGTCAATATACCACCTGAAAGTACGTGATCAATTCAAAGATTGTTGTTGTTGTTGTTGTTACGTAGTTAAAAGGTCGGGATGACGTATGACAAGAAGGTTTTGCTGGGTAGAAAAAAATACTTGGTATTTTTCATTATTATTTGTGGTAAATTTAAGCAAATTTGCTGTCTCAAACTACTGAAAAATGGTGTTTTAGCAGAACAGAAGGAAAATGCCTAGGGGGTCAACTTACACAACTTCAGTGGGATTCCAATGTATTGTGTAGTTGTAGAAATCAGCTGTTGGGTCAAACCTGGGGTAGAATTGCTGCTCCCTGTCCCCCTTTCCTTGAGTGTAGATGTTTGTGTGGATAATATATGGTTGTCCAGAAACGTTCCCTAAGAGCTCAAAGTCGATTTCATCGTGTTGGCTCCCGGAAGAGGATAGCTGCACAATTATGAAATAGAGTCAGCATTTCTCAATCACTGATTCTTTTGGGTATCCCTGTTCTGGTTAATAGCTGTATGTCAGAACTTCATAAATTTAAGATCTGTTATTGATTGTATGAGAAGTAGTTCATATGTTCCAATATAAGCTAAAGTTCTATCGACAAAGATAACGAGCAATATCTTATGTTTAACCATACTTTGTTACTCAAATCAATAAACTTACATAGTAGGCTGTGACTGTTCCAGCTGAGTTCCCAGGTACAAACTTGATTAGCATTTCAATGCTTCCGAACAAGAATGATCGTAGTAGGCTGTGACTGTTCCAGCCGAGTTCCCAGGTACTAACTTGATTAGCATTTCAATGCTTCCGAATAAGAATGATTTCTTTGTTTGAGCGCCAGAACCTAGAGACAAAGGTAACACAATAGTAAGAGAAGTGATTGTAATTTATGTAATTGTTCAATTTAGCAATCAGCATGCAATTTTTGACGGAAAACACGAAGCACCTGAGTTTCTGTAACAATTATAATTTCATAAATGACAAGATAATGAACTTTACCTGAGCTTCGATCCAACACAAGGTTAAGGTCTTCGCCGTTGTTCAATTCTGATGAATGATGTGCGCCCCAGTTGATGTACATCTCTTAGAAAACTTGGCATTAGCTAAATCTTGATGAAATGCAAATGCAGTGAAGAAAAGGACCATCAAGGAAGTCTGCAAACTTGCCATCTCTACCCAGATGGAGTCCTATTTGCTTGTATCAAGCTGTGCAGTTGAAATGGGATGCTCCTGTCTCTGGATTTTAAGGGCTTTATATAGCTTGTGCGCAGCAAATATGCCCGGCTAGGATGAAGCTTGCTTAGTTTCTTTGACGGTTTATTTTATTGTCATTTAGAGCAAATTGACATTGCCCTCTTCGTCGACATCCCAACAAGTTTATTTCAAAGAAAAGCCCGGAAAAAAATTATTAGTACTTAAGAAAGAGCTGACATAGACTTGTAACATCGAGTGCAAGTTAGATTAGCCCACACTATGAGATTAGTGATTTCATTTCATAGTTGCACCTCAATTTTAAAGGTATAATTATTTTTGGAATTATTTTAAATAATTTAAGGGCAATCTATATTTAGAGTGTATAGCTCTTTTTGGTGGTATTAGGTTTCACATAAAAACCATAAGTTTTGGGTACCTTCATAGTCTAAAAGAGGAAATTTATCTTCAATACATGAACTGAAATATTAGAAAAACAATGTGCATATACAATTTATAAATATTATTTGTACTTGATGCTTCGTGGGTAATAGGAATGCTAGATGTTTGAGAAGTGTATGATTGGAGAACGGGCCTGCAATGAACTGAGACCAGCTGGGACACGGTGAGAGTTTAGTGAGGAAGAATGTCGTGCGGGAGACTAAGGGCATGCTAGTCAGCTGCATTCTTGCGTGGACGTGCGTACCTTTGGATTGGAGAATGTCGGTGTTACTCTTGGCATCATATGTTGCCATTTCTTCACATGACTTACATCATATATATATATATATATATTAATTTCTAGCCAGAAAGAGTTTGGACTAGCGATTCAGACAGCCATTTAATCAGTAGAAATACCTATTAAAAAGTTGCAGCAACTTGTATGTTTGAATTTTTATTTAGAAGTAAGCCAGATAGACACGGTATCATTTCAGAATCTTCCACCCTTTAGGCTCTTCGTAGCATTTAGCTAAAGATAGCCTCTGCTTCATGGAGATACTATGCGTCGTAAAAGCTGTTGCATATATTGTGACGTTAAGATGACGTTTATTTAATTTCAACTCATTTGATCTAATCTTCTCGGAGAACCTCTTGCTATGGCAAATCTTCTTGTCCGAAGACTCCACCAGTATGTGCTGTCTTAGCCAAGTCAATGACAGAGATTTTGCTGCCCATCACAAGTACTTTCCCGTCTGGTAGTAGCGCAGCTGATGAATGGTCCATTTTTGGAATAGTTCCGGCGGCCAACTCCGAAAACCTTTGATCTAATAAATCTTTTCTCTTATTTAACACCAGAATCAGATTTGCGGTCATCAGTATCACCCCATGCTGATGTGACCATTTTAGCACCGTTAAGCATTAGTGCATCTCCCATTGTAAAAATCATTATGTCACTTATCACGTGAGAGGTGACGGCATCCTTTCATTCTTCCAAACTGCATTTGGCTTTGTGATTTCAATTCTTCTGCAATTTCGCAATGTCAGGAAAGAAATTTTTTTTTTAATTAGTCTCTGCGAAAAATATTCAATATTCAATCTAGGTTCTACAAGTACCATGGTTATTCCCTCTGGTCACAGCTGTCGCATATCGAGATATATATATCTCACAGTGTTTGCTCCTCCTGCATGTCCACTTGTGCTGGTGCTAACCAAGTTTCCATCCACTCTTAGGTCTCCTCAGTCCTGGTGAGCACCATGTGTCGGTTTGAAGCTGTCATTTAAAATGACTTAACTGTCAGAAAACGACCAAAGAGACAGGAAAATTAACCAATTTAATCGGTTATTCTCTAGTTTAATTCTTTCTGGATGTTGTGCCAGATCCAAAATCAACAAAGATCTTATTTTCAATATGTGCTTTTTAGTTACAATTTGATTTATCTTTCTTACGACACCAATGTTACGTGTGAATGTGTCTATAGATACAGAGAGAGAGAGAGTATCATAGTGTACCTTGAGTGCTTTCAGTTTTGAAGTATCGATGTCAAAAATAACTGAATGGCACCAACAGTCCAGTTCCCCGGCCGTGGGATCAGCAACTACACAAGGCATTTTCCAAGGAGGCAATGGAATCTTCAATATCTTCCAAATCGTGGGCATCGTCCATCAAAACTTTGTTCAATTTGGAAGCAAGATAGCATGTATTGCTGAGACACCAGACCTTTGAGATGCCAGCTCCCATTCACCATTGTATCCCGATTCAGCATTTCTTCCATATTTTCATTTGTAAATCCGGAGGCGGCAGCCTAAAAAGACAGTAAACGATCCGTGAAGTCAGTTTGACTAGAAGTGTGCGTATTTGACTGTATGCTGGTCAGGGTCTGTACAATGAATAAATGCTCCTTAATCTATGTTGAACCGGACTGCGATAATTTGAATTTCTTACTATATTTTCACAAGTAATTTTATATTTTCTTTGCCTAAATGTTTTCTCTTAACTAATGTTGCACGTTCAAAGTTTTCTTGACTTTGTAACCGATTAATTTTTTTCAAAAAATTCATGATTAAGAGTGACTCTTAATTACAATTAAACGATAATTATATAATTTTAAGATAATTTATAAAGATAGAGTTTGAAAGTCTTGAACAAAAGAGAGTATTATATTAAGTAGGGCAATTCTCTACTTAAAAAAATAAAAAAATAATTAAAAAATTCTCTTATTTGACTCTCATTTATTTATTTATTATTATTTTATCACCGGTTCCTTGTGTGATGGGATAGTTTCAGTACTCCAATGCACTTGCGATTACCATTTTTCCAGAGTCTTGCAATGCCGATTGGCGTGGACGTTTAGACTCTCCCAGTATATATGCATCATATGCTGCGCCACCGCATATCAAGACTTCAGCATTGACTGCATTACACGATTAAGTTTTAACGGGAGGATTACAGATGATGCAAATGAAGGATAGCTGCGGGGGCCACCAGATATAACTGGGTACACGCGTACAACTCTGTTAGCGGTTTGATCGAACGACTGTTTCCTTGTAGACACGACCATCTGGGACAAGGTAGACGAAAGGGTACAAATTGTTCCCCAGTCTAACAGAATTGGACAGTTTAAAATTTCCCACGAGATAATCAGCAGTTTCCTGGAGCAAAGGTAAGTAATTGGCCAGCGTATTTGACTTGCCATCTGGTGGAATAAATTCAAAGTTAAAAGCATTACCACCACCCACAACAAGGAACCCACCATCGGCTAAAGTTACCTGTGTTGCATACCATCTACGAGCTGCGTGTGTATTTTCGTATTCCCTCCAATCGCAGTGGAGCATTTCGACAGATATCTCACTGTGATTGCTCGTCCTTGATAACCCGCTTTGCTAACCAAGTTTCCATCCAATGACAACCCTCCCGATGAGCACGACGTGTCCGTTTGAACCCGACATACAAATTAATTAATAAAACAAGTAGAGGTTAATTAGTTGTCAAATCAATCTTGCATATAATATATAAGAAAGAATCTTATATACTACGTACCGTGAGTGGTTTCGGTTTTGCCGTGTGCATAGAACTGAATGGGCCCAACAGTCAAAGTGTATTTTTGTGTAACTTATCGAGACGGCAAGGCGTCTTGTCTGGCAATCCTATCCGTTATACCTTCTAGATTGCGAAGAATTGAAAAAGTATCTCATGTGTTCGGCCATTATATGACAAAGTTATATACATAATATAAATCAAAGGAATGTCGTAATTAATGGGTGAATCCCGTTAACATTTCCTATACTATAATTGCACAGAATCAAGAAAAGAAAAACAATGAATCATGCAATCAAGGAAATTGACTCATATCTCCTTCATTGACTTTCCTATTCTCAACACTCCCCCTCATGTTCGAGTATATGTTTCCAACACTCAACTTGTTAAGTAGATGATAAAAACTATGTTGAACCAAGTGCTCTAGTAAAAAGATCAGATGGTTGTTGACTGTTGCCCAAATGAGCTGTTTGAATGATCCCGGCGTGAAGTTTTTCACAAACAATATGACAATCAACTTCGATATGCTTTGTGCGCTCGTGAAAAATGGGATTTGAAGCAATATGAATGGCCGCTTGGTTGTCACAATATAGCATAACTGCCTGTGGATGTTTCACCCTTAAATCTTCCAATGAATATTTTAACCATGTAATTTCACAGCAAGTGGTTGCCATGGATCTGTATTGGGCCTCAGCTAAAGAACGAGAAACAGTTGTTTGCTTCTTATTCTTCCATGAAATTGGTGATTCTCCAAGCATAATATATTATCTGGTTATTGACCTTCAAGTATCTCTACATCATGCCCATTCTGCATCACAATAAGCATTTAGCTGAATTGATTTATTTGCTGATAGGAATATCCCTCGACTTGGTGCTTGCTTAATGAACTTCAAAACTCGATGTGCTGCCTTTAAATGTGGCACACGTGGCTTATTCATGAACTGACTTAGCACATGTACTACATACACTAAATATGGCCATGTTATCGTCAAGTAAATCAATTGACCCACAAGTCTTTGATATGACAATGGCTCTTTTAATAACTCTCCATCTGAATTATTGAAGGACAAGTCTAGCTCCATGGGAGTTGTTGCTGGTTTTGCACACAGAAAACTTGTGTCTTCAAGGATTTCAAGAGCATACTTCCTTTGAGAGAGGTGCATTCCCTTTTTCAAGCGTGTAACCTCAATACCCAAGAAATATTTCAAGTCTCAAAGATCCTTGAGTTTGAAACGATCATTCAGAAATCTTTTTAGTTCTTGAATTTTCTTCAAATTATTTCCAGCTAGAATCACATCATCTACATACACCAATACAATTGTAAAATCTTCCTCTTCTGATTGGACGAAAACTGAATAATCAACCATGGATTGCTTGAAGCCAGCATCATTAAGGGCTGATGAAAGTCTAGCAAACCATTGCCTAGATGCTTGTAAACATCCTCGTCATGATCTCCATGCAAAAATGTGTTGTTGACATCAAGTTGGTGAAGATTCCTTTTTTGGATCTCTTCTATTGCTATTAAAACACGAACGGTTACTAACTTTGCAACAGGAGCATATGTTTTTTATAATCAAGACCTTCTATTTGACTGTAACCTTTCGCAACCAAGTGTGCTTTGTATCGTTCAATAGAACCTTCAGGATTGTGTTTAATTTTGAAAACCCATCTATATCCAACAAACTTTTTGCCAAGAGGAAGAGGAGTCAAGGTCTATGTGTGATTGCTTTCAAAAGCGTCAATTTTTGCTTGCATAGCGTCTCTCCCGTCTCTATGTTGAAATGCCTGCAAAAAATTCTTTGGTTCTGTTTGAAAAGAAATCGAAGTAGTGAAGACTCGATAAGATGGAGATAAACGATTGTAAGATAAAAAATTAGATAAAAGATAAAGATTACCAAAAGAAGTAACCGTGGCTGATTCCGACGATTGAGAGGTACAAGATGGAAGTCCGTAGTCAATGTAAAAATCATGCAAGTAACTACGAGTTCGTGTTAAGCGAGAAGATCGGCGTGGCATAATAGCCTCAATGAGATTACATTTGGTGGGTCAACGGTTGGATTTGAAGTTGATGTAATGTTGTTATTAGGAATTGGCAGGACGTGTTCATCATTTTGATTGGAAATTGGTATAGATAAAACTAGAACATGTGGTGGACTAGAAATAGTAGAGAAAGGAAATCGATCTTCGTAGAAAATGACATCAAGAGATGCAAGAACTCTATATTTTCAATTTCATAAACTTTGTATCCTTTTTCTCCATAAGGATAACCAATAAATATGCATCAACTAGCACCAGCATCCAATTTAAATGGTTTTTGTGCATGTGTGAAAGCAAAACACAAACAGTCGAAGACCCATAAATGCGTATAAGAGGGTTTGACATTAAACAACATCTCAGACAGTGATTTTTCAGATAAAATCGGTGTAGATATTCTATTAATTAAGTATGTCACTGTTAGAATAGCTTCTCTCCAAAAGTGTTTGGGCAAATTGGCCTGAAAAATTAGTGAACATGCCACATTGAGGAGATGACGGTGTTTACGCTCTACCACTCCATTTTGCTGGGAAGTAGACACACAACTAGATTGATGAACAAGTCCTTTGAATAATAATTGGGCAAAATGAATTCTTGACCATTGTCATTATGAATGATTTTTACTTGAGAAGAAAATTGATTCTTAACAAGTTGGACAAAGGATTGTAAAAGATGACGGGTTTCAGATTTGTGATGCATTAGATAAACCCATGTACATCGTGTGTAATCATCCACAATGGTAAGAAAATAATGAGTCCCTGAAATAGATGGTGTTCTATAACCTCCCTAAATACCAACATGTAACAACTCAAAAGGCACAACGATAGATATTGAACTTAAAGGAAATTCAAGTCTAGTTTGCTTTGCCAGCTTTGCCAAAGGACAAATCAAACAATCATCATCACAATGTTTGATCTCAGGCACAGTTTTAAACAAGAAATGTAAGACTTATTGATAAACGTTCTAAACGACGATGCCATAATTGAGAAGAAAAAGACTTCACTGATTGACATGTTGCTTCCTTGATGACATTCAAGTAATACTGACTATCTTGTTCAGTTCCCCGTCCTAATCGTCATCCTCGAGCGTAGGTCCTGAAGAAAAGATAATTGAGCATTGTGAGTTTTGGGATAACTTACTAACAGAGATTAAGTTGAAATGGAATGCTGGAACACGCATAACATTAGTCAGGATAAATTGTGAAAAGAACGTAATAGAACCAATATGTATAATAGGAGCTAATGAACCATTTGGTTATTTGACGCTTTGATTTTTGATTGGAATAGAAGAGGTTAGGTAATATAAGTAAGAAACCATGTGATCCGTAGCTCCACTGTCTATGATCCGTGGAGTACGTTTTAAAGATGAGAAAAGATACATAAGGTTACGTGACAAATTGGTCATAGCAGAAGTACCTACATGATGTGCCATAGGCACTGGTTTATTGGTATTGCTCAGCAAATCAAGAAGTTGCATGCACTGCTATGGAGTAAATGGAAAACCATTTGAAGATTCTTTGTGATGTATTACAGATGAGGATGATTGATTGGCACTAGGTTTTGAATTTCCTTTTGGGCTTCGATGATCCGGAGAAAATCCATGAATGTGATGGCACTTCTTAATTGTACGACCTACCCATCCGCAATGGTGGCATTTTGGGCGTTCACGCTTTCCATGTTTTCTTTTCTCCACGTTCCTGTATTCTTTTCGAAAATTCACCTTTTTTGTAGCAAGTACAGCAGCGTCTGGTGCAATAATTTGATTTGAAGATACTACACGCTGACGCTCGTCTTGAAGAACCAATGAATATGCCTTATTCACGTTTGGAAGTGGATCTATCAACAAAATTTGGCCGCGAGTTGCAGAGTATGATTCATTTAGACCCATCATAAACTTCATCGTTTTTTGACCTTGTTGACGTTGGAGGACTCCTTTGACCGAGCCACAAGAGCATGTCGGGATTGAACATAATGCACCATGTTCATTCCATAGTCCTTTCAAGTTAGTGCGATATGTTGCTATAGACATGGTATCCTGCACTAAGTTATGAATTTCTCGTTCAATTTGAAAAATGTAGGGGCCATTTACCTGTGAAAAACGATCTTTCAAATCTACCTAAATTTCACTCGCAAGTTTGTAATAAATCACCCTTGGAGAAATTTACTTTGATATAGAGTTGAGTAGCCATGACTTGACCATATCATTGTACCGGTTCCATTGTTGGGACTCCGTGGCTGAAGTATCTTTAGAACTTGTAACGGATCCATTAATAAACCCGATTTTGGTTTTCGCACTCAGTGCCCATGATCATTGCACGACTCCAGGTATTGTAGTTGTCTTCAATCAATGGCTGTGACACTAATGTCACTACTGGGTGATATGAATGATGAAGGAATAATGGGTTGCTTGGATCTTCATGGCTGGTGGTTGACAAAATTTTTCTTTATTTTCCATGGAGTGATGGCTTACAAAGTTTTAATTGTAGAATAATGAGACATATGTAAATTGCTAGAATGAGCAATTGAACTTGGTCACCAGAATAGTCGCTCTGATACCATGTGAAGAATTGAAAAAGCCTCTTATCTATTCAGGCATTGTATGACAAAGTTATATACCCAATACAAACCAAAGGATTGCCATAATCAATGGGTGAATCCTGTTAATATTTCCTATACTATAGTTATACAGAATCAAGAAAGGTAAAACAATAAATCATGCAATCAAGGAAATCAATTCGTATCTTCTTCATTGACTTTCCTGTTCTCATCATAGATTGTGGCATCGAACAGCACAATTTGATTAACTTAGGGAAGCAATATTCTATGCATACCCTGACTCACGAGAATTATTTCTTACAAGCTCCCAGGTGCCAAGGAATGCCGCTGGCCTTTTGCCCTTCACGGCTTGGGGGGCGCCTGTACTGATCAGTTTCCCAACCCTCGAGAGTAGAACTACCGTTAATTTCTGTACATCAAAATAAGTTGTTTACTTAGTCATTGGTACAATTAATTGGCAGCGTATCGATTTCAGTGATGGGCTTTGGTTGATTAATTAGGAAAAAGATTTTCGATAGAGAGATTTTGTTAGCTCTGTTAATTCAATATACATGCATACATATGGAAACAAAAAAAAAAGAGAGACAAGCAAACTTTATTGTTTAGCGAGAGGAGCACATTTTCATGTTTACTTCCAAAGAAAAAAGTTAATCTAACATTCTGTTCCTTTCCCTAATTAGGAAGAGTTCATGTAGCAATACTCTTTTTCTTCCTTTTAGTGTGTAATAAAGGGAAAGTGGGGAAATGATTAGGTTTGGCAAATCATGATCACTTCTCCTTAATTACATTGCTAATTAACATTGTGGTGGTTTTAATCAGGCCTAATTCCATAGTAGTCAATCTTAATAACCTTTTCTTTTCAGTGATTTGACATTAATACAGCTGTTTTACCATTACTTGCTTCGTTCGATTCCAAAGTAGCCAACTTTATTTTAAACCACAGTGAAAGCAATTAAGCGAACAGATCAAGGTCATATATGATATAATATTTATCACATCTGACAAGAATATATAATCTTATAATTAAAAGCCTTGGGGCCACTCTTATTATAATTAAAATTTAATTATACCTCATTACTAACTTAATTTATAAGGATTTCAATGGTAGTTTTGGTAAAACCTCAATAATTTCAAAGATGAATAGATATGGTCAAGCCAAAGAGGCTGCTTCCTTCCTCATCACGTGTTTAATGACATTCTCAATGGCTGTTCTAATTCAATTTGCAAAACAATTATAATATGCATATTTCATTATTGAACATTGAATTTTTCATGGCTGGATTGTGAGACACCTAGAACTTGCTTGCGACTGAACTCGGGCCCAGAAATATTTCTTTGTTCGTTCTTTTGCTTTGTATTCAGTTTATGCATTGATTTTTCATGTGAAAATTAATCATAAGCATGCTCCTTGCAAACTGCAAATTCCTGAAGAAGTTTTCTTTCTCTTCCAACACATTGATCAACGAAGATTTGCCACACTTCTAACAGTAACAGCTGATGTTCATATCCTTTTCTTCTTGTTTTTACATATCCCTCTGTCTGGTATCCATTTGCATGTTTCAACTAATAAAACTACAGACTTCCTGTTTTTAATTTATTCCCAGATTATATATATGTCACCATAAATTAGTTAAGAATTTAAAATTGAAATTTAGCATGTTACCTTAATTCTAAGTGTAACTGACAACTTCATATTAGGCCCTTCTTTCCTAATTAACCCGAGTACGATCTCTTATGTGCCCTATACCACTTATTTGGTATTGAGACTAGCTTAAGCATAATTGCCTGTTTAGCCAAGATTGAAATTATGGTTTTCCTTGCAAAAAGTAAAATTTCAATCACATCAAATGCTAGTTTGACACCTGTTTATAGAAATGCTGAGTTCGGGGTTTCCATTGAAGTAAACAAAAACATTTTTAATGCGAAGAAACCCTAATTTGACAGCTAGATCTGGTTTGCTTTACAACATTTCTGCAAGGCAAATCCCTAGAGTCCTAATTTAGTATGCAAAGTTTCCTCAACAATATAATTAGTCATCCACATATGAGGAGACTAATAGAAGCTGCCAGCAGCCTCTGCCAACTTAAACGAGAAAATTTAATCTTCAATTTGTACTAGATTTACCAGTTTCTTTTTACATGTTTTGCACTTGATCCTCAAATTTTGGCTTCTAGATAAAGTCGCACTATTTCACAATAGTAATCAGGAGAACACACACATTCTTCAACGCAATGGATGGTGTTAATGAACAGGTACTTTTGCTAAATGGGAGAATTATGACTTCACATTTCCTAGACAATTCATGGACAAGAAGAAAGTTTCATTGTATTATGCAGAAAGCCAATCTACCTTTCATTACATAAGATTCTTTCCACATGAAATTACTTCAAACGTGCACCAAGTTCGTCGACTTACTCATGAACTTGAGCGCAATTTCGCCAAAGAAACTAATACTTACCTTGCACTTCCACTATATATAAAAGCTGAAAGTTCGAATCCATTCATTTCAGTGCAGAAAAACGATGCTCACATCTACAGTCTGAGCTCCAAATCCAGTTCTTGAGTGTCACTGGATTCTGAATTCTGACTGCTTGATTCCATTGAGTTGCTCCTACGTTTCTTGCCCTTCTTTTGGTGTGGATCCCACAGATGCAAAGTATGTCAACACCAGAAGAAAACCTAAGTAATAGCTTAATTATCACAAAATTTGGACCACAAATCTTCAAGGATTAATGGTTACTACCTCAGCAGCTAGATTTAGAAGGTGTCTATTCATGCTCGGTGGTGTAAAATGTTGGGTCTCTAACATTCCAGTCCCAGGGTTCCAACTGCTGCAAAATAAATTAATTAATTCAGTAGCTTAATCTAGAACGTCCATACCCTAAATGACAATCAATTCCGAGAAGAGAAGTAAAACTTGTAGATTTTTCATTGAAATCCCGTGCTTACAGAAGAATTTCATTAAATCGGCATACCTTGCTGCTGCAGAAGCAGGTTGCGAATCACCATATATGATGGGAGATCTGTCATAATCACCTAACCCCATCTGTAAGACCATGTGATTTGACAGATTTAGAGACCATTTGAGATCATAAGAACTTTGTAAACAAGGATATTTAAAGAATTAAATCAAACCCTCCCATCTCCTTGCAACGCATTCATTTGCTAATGAAATTATGGATAACAGACTATGATGTTTATGATGATTAAGTATGGATTTTGTTTACAAGGCTAGGGTTAGGGCCAATCAAAAAGTAAAAGTTCCCATGAATCAGAAATGATCAAACTCAAAAAGTTGTTCGAATTCCAAATAGATTTCATTTTAATTAATTTTTTTTAAAAAATAAATATTTGGCAGAATTGAATTCATTAGAAGCAAGAGATGATGATTGTTAGACGTGACTATTTCCTTTACTAAACACAAACCCACTACAGTTCTCTAGTGTGTTCTCCCCTACCAGCATCGTACAACATCATTCATTATGCAAGAACAATTAAAAACAAACAAAGTGGTGACACAAAAATCAGGTCAAAGATATGACACCCATCAATATGTAAAATGAAACGAAACAATGGCTCAGTTTGAGAAACCTATTTTTTGCAGAAGAAATGAATAAAGAAATAATTGAAAAGCAAGTTCATATACCATGATGCTGGGGTGATAACCATAAGAAGTTAGCGATGCCGACGAAGATGAATAAGAAAAAGACGATGAAGGAATTGATGAATAAGCCGTTTGCACTCTAATATCCTCCTGCATGAACAATATTATCACAGAAATTGAATAGAATTCTTTCTGTAATTGAATAATCTGCAACAATCAATCACAGGCTCAAAGCAAGAAATAGAGAGAGATAATAATACCTGGTTGAAATTAGTAGGGCAAGAAGTACGCAAAGAAGGATGATAGTTGCAACCAACTTGTTCATGTAGTCTGATCTTCTCCAATTGAGCAACGCCAAGTCCTCTTTGTGGTTGTTTAGGCTTGTCTGAATTACTCTTCTTGCCTTTCCTTGAAGACCCACCACCACTTTCATTTCCCATGTTTGGTTCTCCAAAATAGCTGCTACTCATCTTTCTCTTTTGTTTTTGTTACACAAAGGGAGAGAGAAAGAAAGAAAGAAACCTAAGTTGCTTTGCAAATCCCCAAGCTTTTTTTACCTCTCACTGCACAACTTCTGGCAAAGAGCTGCTGCTGCAGAGAAACCAGAGATCTCCGATGCCTCTTTTTTAATCTGTTTGAAAACAAAGTAATTATTGCATCGCTGGATCAGATTGTGCGAAGATTTATTAGATATATACACATAGATTCTATGCTCTCTTTTCCCCCACCTTCTTTTTTGCCTCATTCGAGAACTTCTATAAATTGTTTAATATGTATTTATATACACACACACACACACACATATATATAGTAAACCATAATTATTATTAAAATTTATTTCCTTTTAGATTTGGACTTTGAAGACTATGACTTGAACGCGATTGTCTGCCAATTATTCTCTTATAAATTGTACTCCACTGTAAATGCAATACGAACCATTCTCTGTAAAATTTACTGAGATAAATACTATACAAATCTTAGGTATTTATTGTGTTTGTGTATATCAATGACAAATGGGGACCATTAATCTTTTGATTTGATCGTCTTGATCGAATTGATCATATAAGTTTATGAAATAAAAGGGGTCCCACTTTGCATGTGATTCTCAGTTCCATGATCAAATCGTCTCACCTGACTGAAACCCTAAGAGAAAAAACCCAGCTGTGAAATTCTATAAGCAAACGTTAAAAAATAAACGTCAAAAATACATTAAATAATAGATTGTAGAAATCTTATTTGCAGTTTCATGGGCATTGTCAAATGGGTAAAAGAAAGGAAATTCAGGTCATTGTATCTAAAGCCATATCAATCTTGTGATTCTATTCGAAATTGTATTTCGTAATTTATGTAAAGAGAGAACCTTAAATGTAATTACTCAATATTATGAAATTTTAATTAATTTCTAAAAAAAAGATTAATTAAATGTTTAATGATGTTAATTATTGGCCACAAGATCTCGATAATTTGAATTAAGATATGATGTAATTAACAATTGCTAGGAACCAAATCTAGTTGAGCTGTTTCACGCATGATTTGTGGGTCATATTTTATGAGTTGTTTGTGTGGTGGAAAGTGAGAATCCTCCAATTTCTTATACAGACATGTGAACTCATGCAATTACAAATTAAACCCTATTAAATTCCTGCCAAAGTATGCCATTTGTTGGTTAATTAAAAGTAAACTATATATACAAAAACAAATGAATTAAGCATGTATATGATACCATTAACAAACCTATTTTCTTAAACTCCTTGGACTTGTATTAGACTTTAAAGCCTACTGGCTACCACAGAACAGGCCAATAATCTCTTAACTTTTGCACCCTAGTTTCCACTAAACACCTAAAATATTGCCAAATGACACAAAGCCATTTCATCCTTTTGCACCATTCATCAAAAACAGGTCAAAAAAGTTAGAATAACATAAAGTTGATCTCATAAACAAATTGACAAGCAAAATGTTTCAGATGGGACCATTTTATTTTATAAAAATTTTTATTAAAATATATTTATTTTCAAATTAATTCATTAAATATAATGTTATTACTTCTTAAGGTAAAGTCAAGAGGGTATGAGGTCATTAGTCATTTAAAGAACGCAACCCTAGGTTTCAACTTTCATAGTTTATTTTATAGTGTGCTGTGGTCCATCGGCATTTTCAAAATATTAGATGTCTGAAATGAATGAGCATAGACTAGTATAATTAATTAAAATATGTTGTAGGATACAAATCAAAAGCTTAGTTTATACGTTATTCTTTTGGTCTACATGCAGCTAAGAATGGGAGAACACAAGGGCAAGATTACCACTCCCAAGAGAAATTATTAAACAAATTGATGCCGTGAATCAGGTGATACTAAAATAAGGTTATAAACTACGATAGCTTAATTAAACCTGCTCTCGTCTCATTCCTATATATGAAAATGAAATTAACAATTCAAAATGGCAGACCTTGACTAGCAGTTGTACGCCGCGTGTTGCATTTTCATCACTGACGTATGATTAATGTTCTTCCCCCATGAAAACATATACTCTCCATTGGTTTATTAATTAGATTAATTAAGATTAGCCACACCCCACACCCACAAATTTGTTTGACAGTCAAAGCTAAGCATGAATTTGCAGAAACAACTACAACGTCTACTTGGGTATAACTATGGTGAGAGCGAGACAATGTACTGGCTTCTACTTAAGTATATAGTCCCATGAAGATTCAAAAATTAACGAATAGTAGAATAATTAGAAATTGATGTTAATAATTAATATCGATAAGGAAAGCAGAGAGAAGGGATTATACATGTTGATTAGGTGTGATTTGATGAGTGATGTTTGTTTAATAATGATAATATAATCTAATAAAAGGAAGAAACAAAGACAAAGCCTAGTGGAGAGAGAAAGATAGCATATCATATCTACTGTAGATTGTGGGCACATGCAAACTTACAGGTTGCATTACTTCGCACGATTTGCAAAGCAAATATGATCCCTTGGAAACCGCTGTCTATGTGTCTGTGAAGAGCCAAATCCATCCGACTGTAAAACCAAATCAAGTTCTATCTCATTTTTTATTAGATTCTTCATTCATAATTCATATAATGTACACGAGGACTTGTACCAAATATCTTATACAAATCATTTAGAAAATGGAATGAATTGTACGCATCCGATATTAAAGGGTTTCCTTTTCCCTTTATTTTCTTTTTTCTATCAAATGTCGGCTGAGGGTTAAGCTGGATATGATCAGAAAAGAAAGAATAGAGTCTAGATATCTTAAGTTTTTAGCAAATTATAAAAAAGAATCGCCCAAGGTTCTTGAAAAAGATTGATCCAACATCACATCTGCTAGCTAGCTTGTGTGTGATGCGAGAACTCCACTTCTATAAAAATTTTTTTTTCCCATTTTGCAGTCTTAAGCTGGGTACTTATGGGCAATGCATATTACTTGCTGGATGTTTTTCATAAGAGGAAATGGATCACAGCACAACAGTTGCCAATTAATATACAAGTAATGCATATATGTACCTTGTTTAAATTTTCTGGATCAACGGGTTTGTGATCTGGAAATTTTCTGCAATTTCTCTAAATCATGATTTTTACATACATTAATTATCGCAGAAGGTAATATCAATAAACCTATTCTCTTGGCTAGCAAATGTAACTTAACCTCTATCAAGACCGCCGGCTGCCGGTATCTCCTTGGCCAGAGGAAATGCTGTGAAGTTTAGTGCAAGCCTGCAGAGGATTTGTTTTTTCTTGTCTATAATCTATACATTATCACCGTATATATGTTTATATATTCTGTGTGCAAAATTATATCTCGAGGTTTCAAATTTACAAATCAAAACATTAATTCAAAAAGTTTTTTCTTGTGAATTTGATTATTTGCTTTCGCTTTCTCTAAGCTGTCATGAACTAGCTAGTAACACAAAGCAATAGTATACTTAAAAGTAACTAAGACATTTGGGAGATTGCTTACAAAAGATGAGGCTATGAGGCTGTGAAAACAATTGCCTGGCTGCGTTGTCCTTCTTTCTGTGTACAGTAATGTCTTCCTCGCATAAAACAACAAACCCAACTCCAAGTTTTATGATTCCCCATATATGCAAGTCTGAGAAGCTAAATCATGTTAATTTTGTTTTCATATAATTTATAGTTTGTATATTAACTAAATCATAGTAAGAGCTTCTAGCTAATTTGGTGGATAATGCTTTAATTTAGGTATAGTGATGAAGATGCCCGAACTGCTTATTAAGTGAGTCAATAGATAATTAAGCTTATGAAAACATATATGATCTTCTTTCATATAGCTTAGTAAAAGCTCGCTCTTCCTAAAAATTAAACAATGCCAACAAATCCATGCTAAGCCTATGTAGAAGATTTTCTTTTATGATGGAGAATTAATAAAAATAGAGAGATTCATCAAGTCTCAAAGAATTGTATAATTGAGGATTAAGGGAGTTGGTACAATTGGAAATGGGGACCTCGGAAACAGCAAAGAGAGGTCCTGACCCACATGTGGGGATGCTGAGAAATTCAACACTTTTGCAATAACTTTGGATATTGCATTAATCTTAAGATAAAACAAAATATATATAACTATTAAACGGCTCCACAACTGACTTGGAAATGTCGTAATATTAATGCATTTAGCCATCTTGTCTCCCATGCCATTGTGTATACCAATCCCAAGACCAACATCCCCAGTGCTCTTATGATCTATATTGGATACGGTTTGCTATGTTGTTGATTTTGAAAACCAGTGCTGTCATTAACTTAATTGTCATCATTGATATTCCAATAATCCGTGCCCGTCTTAATCATTATAATTTCTTATATTTATATATTGTTTTCAATTAATAATTAGCTGACCAATCATGATCAGAGGGACTTTGAGTTGGGTTCACGTTTGTATACCACTAGGGTTTATCTTCTGTATAGTTCGTTGATTCTTGAGATTCGTATGGAGGTAGGCCAATGATCTCTTGAGTTTTGTTAAATACAAATGAAACATGGTTATAAAAACTCTAAATGTGAAATATGGTTATTAAATTTTAAATATAAAAAAGTGAGTGTGTGCATGACCAAAAACATTTTAAATATGAAATATGGATAGAAAATTTTAAAGGCAAAATATGGTTCTAAAAATTTAAAATGTAAACAAAAGCATGTGTGTGTTAAATGTGAAATATGGCTATAAAAATTTTAAATGTAAATAAAATGGGTGTATGTGTGTGTTAAATGTAAAATATGGCTATAAAATTTTAAATGTAAACAAAAGTGGGTATGTGTGTGTTAAATATGAAATATGGCTATAAAACTTTGAATGTAAACAAAAAAGTGTGTACGTGTGTGTTAAATATGAATCATGGCTATAAAACTTTAAATGTGAAATATAGCTATAAAAACTTTAAATGTAAACAAAAGTGTGCATGTATGTGACGGCGTGGGTGAGGTGGTTATAAAACTTTAAATGTGAAATATAGCTATAAAAACTTAAAATTTGAACAAAAGTGTGCATGTGTGTGACTGTGGGTGAGGTGGTTATAGAACTTTAAATGTGAAATATAGCTATAAAAACTTTAAATGCGAACAAAAAGTGTGCATGTATGTGACCGTGTGGGTGAGGATGGATTAGGATTATGAATTTTCATGTGTGTGTGACCGTGTAGGTAAAGATGTATTAAGATTATGAATTTTTGTTTTTTATATAATTTTTTACATCATTTATATACCATTGAATTTTTTAAATATGAAACATGGCTATTAAACTTTAAATGTGAAATATTACTATAAAAATTTAAATGCAAAGAAAAGTGTGTGGATTAGAATTATGAATTTTCATATGTTTGTAGCCATGTAGATAAGAATGAATTAGAATTATGAATTTTTATTTTTTACATAATTTTTTACGTTATTTACATACCATTAAATTTTTTAAATATGAAATATAGTTACAAAACTTTAAATGTGAACAAAAGAGTATGTGTGGGGGTGTATGTGTGGATTAGGATTATAAATTTTCATGTGTGTGATCATGTGAATAAGGATGGATTAGGGTTATGAATTTTTATTTTTCATATAATTTTTTATATTATTTATATACTATTAAATTTGTTTAAATATAAAATATAATTATAAAACTTTAAATATAAAATATGACTATAAAACGTTAAATGTGAAATATGACTCAAAAGATTGTGTGTAATGTAAAAGATTGTGCTGTAAATGTGGGGTGGAGGGTGTGTGGATGTTGGTGTAAATGGGTGGGCATGTGTTGGTGTGTGGATTAGGATACGAGTTTTTATGTGTGTGCATGAGGGTGTGGGTAAGAATGGATTAGAATTATAAATTTTTATTTTTTACATAATTTTTTAACGTTATTTATATACTATTATATTTTTTTATATATTTTTATACTAATTTTATTCAAATAATTCAAATTATATAATATATTAATTATTCATATTAAATTTAAACTCAACTGCATTATGTGTTTGATTCTGTTAGAACAATTGTGATGTAGATCTTTCTCTAAACTCTAATAACATCGTCTTAAAGACTTTAATTAAGTATCCGACCAAACCAACTCAAACTGCCATCATCAAACTAGAATTCCCACGTGGATGAATTACTTCAAATTTGTTTCGATGGCATCGGGAATAAAGGATCGTATCTGCTTATAAAATGTTTCCTGAATCATTTAACAAACATAAGAAATTTACTATTGTTGTTGTCTTTAATTATATTATTCAGTAATGTGGCTGAGGTCATTCTCCTTCATGGATGACCATGGTGAATTATATTATATCCTTCCAACCATGCTCACACCATTAATTAATTAATTCTTTACATATCTACTCATAAATTAATTACATTTTGATTATGTTATGCTGCCCAACAGATATAGCATTACATACCCATTTCCCTTTTTGCATTGCAAAATCAGACCCAGCTAGCTTGCATGCATGCATGTAGTCATTTTGTTGATTTTATATATATATATATATATATATATATATATATATATATATAACTTCACATTTCTAGCACCTTGCCTTTCGTGTTAGGCTCTTGGTCTGACAGGTTTTAGCATTTAGCATAGAATATGCAGCAAAATCTTGTTTACAGTTCAAAAGATTAATCGAGAACCAACAAAGGAATTGATGAAAAAGAGATTTTCTGATCATGTTGTCGAGCTTACATAACATGGTTTTTGTCAGTCCAGTTCTTCAAACCAATGTGGGATAGAATTGACTGCTCTGGATCTTTGGAAACACAAATCAACGAAGAGACTCGCATTGCACACCAAAATATTTTATGCTCTTAAGAACATGTTTGGAATGCCTTCCGTACGAAGAATGCTTATGTTGAGCCCAATAAGTGAATGAGACCATTAGTTGGATCACTTTGGACAAATATGGAGACGTAATTTGACGGGATTGAACTTAGCCCATATGGTTAATCGCTTAAGCGCGGCCCGGAATG
Source organism: Swietenia macrophylla (assembly GCA_032401905.1). NCBI lineage: Eukaryota > Viridiplantae > Streptophyta > Magnoliopsida > Sapindales > Meliaceae > Swietenia > Swietenia macrophylla. The sequence continues at coordinate 3,147,310 of CP135561.1, read as the reverse complement.
CCCTATCCTCCTATCTCTGTGTCATTTTTCGCTAACGTGGGTCCCCAGAATTAAACTGCAAAAGAACATCATCGTCTCTTCTATCCAGGGGACGGAAGAGACTGACTGTGGTTCATAAGATAAGGAATAAAGGCCTAACCTTTCATTTCCCTCTCTTGTGCAATACACTCTATCGTCAAGCTCCACAATTAAAATCCTTTTCTTTTCAACTGTAGGTATAATTCCACTTCAATATCAGCTTAAGGGTATTTGTTTTTCGAACTTCTTTTTAGTTTTTTGAGTTGTCAACACATGGTTGTTATTAATTTATGTGGGTATGAATTATTCCTTTATATTTTGAATTGTTTGTTTCGGTTTCCCCTTTCTGAACCATGAACCGTTGAGGTGTTTGTTGAAATGATTAAGTTGTTATGGTTGCCATTCAATTGGAACCGAAAGCTTGGGTATAATTTCTTCAGTGAAAAATAGGTAGTTAGCTGACATATGAGTTGTTTTTGTATGCGTTTACTGTTTATTTCTTTGCAATGCACTTCGAAAGGCCTGGTATTTGTTAAATGCTGCTTTTGTTATTTGTTGTAATGGGTTTGCTCCTTTCCCTCTCGGTGCATGCATATGGAGTAGTAACATTTATTATTTCTGCAGCATGGTATGTCATTCAACATACCGTTAATGGGAATGTTACTTTTGATGAGGTTACTATTTCAGGAAATTAATCTCAGTTAGTTTTCTTCTAAAATTTTGTGGTGTCAAGCAAGCTCCAACAGTTTGGGGGAAACTGGAAAATTAGTCCCTGATGTTGTTCAATCTAATTAAGTTACAATTTATAAATTTCACTTGTTGCCACTCTGTAATGTATCCAACCATTTGTAGTTTATATTTTGAGTGAAACATGAGAAAGTAAGAAAGAGGTTATTTGTGCCTTTGCAAGCTAATAACAATGAATGCTTAAATGTGAATACATCCAACTTGGTGATAGACATACCATGAGCGGTTATTGGTACAACAAATCTCACTTATTTGAAGAAGCTGGAGAAGAAAATTTAATAATTGGAATCCGCCTTTTGTCCTGCTGAAGGAAAATCACATTCTGGCCTATTTTAAGTAATGGCATTAATTTTGATGCAGTTATTTGAGACAACTGCATTGTCTGCAATTGGAATGAACCTTTTTTTATCCTAAGGCTATGTGACAGATAAATGCAGAAGAATTTTTCTGAATTTATGGAGAATATTGTGACTTTACTGCTATAATTAATTCATTACATATTTCACACAGAAATAATTTCGGATTCAGGAATTATTGTGTTGACGTTTTACCTAAAACTCTACCCTTGTGTATATTTCTTGGAGATGCAGTGCTGTGATGAATTTTGGAAGTTGATTTAGTTGAGGTAACTAAGCTATGCTGCAAACAGAGCATGCAAACAAAGTAATGTAGGCAAACTATAAAAACTGATTTATTAGACTTAGTGAACCATATTCCATAGGGAATATATATTTTATTATTGGCATTAGCAATATCTAGAGTTCACAAGAAGCTAATGTATTCCTTGTCATAATGTGGGCTTGTTTGTTGGCGAACCAACATTGCATCTAAAGCTAATTCCAGAAATAAGAAAAATGGGGCCAAATGTATGAATTGTAATGTAACTTACCTCTTCATCTTTTGATAACAATTATATAACTCTATAATCATAGTTGAGCCCCTGATGCATATATTTGAACTGCAAGATGATTTGTGAAGCAAACTTAACTAAACCAAATTACCAAATTTTTTTGCTGTAAGAGTAATCTTGCACTTTGACTTTCTCAGAGTTGAACCTGGATGTCTCATGCACATGAAGATTTATGTGATCTAGTGCATGTTTTATGTTTTGTGCAGGTGAAGATAGGATTGAAGTATTTGTTTTAGCTGATAGACTAGACCTTTAATCTGGCAGTTGAAGTCAAGATGACACCTCTAATTCCATGTTCTATAAGCAACATTTCACCCATTCCTGTTACTGCTTTTACAATAAAGAACAATTGTTTAACAAGACACAGTACGACGAGGAAGTACACAAAACATACAATATCCACTCAGAGATTTGTTTTACCTCTTCCTTCTGTTAGATATTTTTTGCAGTATCCAAGAGGGCATGCTTTTCATCATAAATCTGGGCACCACATTTTATCAGCCACAGGGATCAATGTAGCAGTGGAGGAATCAGATTCACCTGCTGTGGATGAAGGTTCTGCTGGAACCTCAGGCACTCCATCCGATGTGCAAACAAGTGAAACTTCCTCCACAAAATCAGATGCCAGTCCTGCTCCAGCTCAGTCCAGACAATCAAGAACAACTAGGAAAAGTGAGATGCCATCTGTAAAGAATGAAGAATTAATTCCTGGTGCAATGTTTACTGGTAAAGTGAGATCAATCCAGCCGTTTGGTGCTTTTGTTGATTTTGGAGCTTTTACAGATGGCCTGGTACATGTTTCGAGGCTCAGTGATAGCTTTGTTAAAGATGTTGGAAGCTTTGTTTCTGTTGGACAAGAGGTTAAGGTGAGATTAATTGAAGCAAATACTGAGACTGGCCGTATTTCTCTTACTATGCGTGAAAAAGATGATATTAGTAAGGTGCAACAGCAGAAGGATGTTCCTGCCAGTAGTGAGAAGGCCAGGCCCGGAAGATGGAGCACTTCGAAGCCAGGTCAGAGAAGGGAGGGAGCGAAAACCACCAAGTTTGTAAAGGGACAGGACCTAGAGGGCACTGTGAAGAATATGACCAGGTCTGGTGCTTTCATATCTCTTCCGGAGGGGGAGGAAGGATTTCTTCCCACATCAGAGGAATCTGATGATGGATTGGCGAACATGATGGGAGGCTCATCATTGCAGGTGGGCCAAGAAGTCAGTGTTCGGGTATTGCGTATAACAAGGGGACAAGTAACCTTGACAATGAAGAAAGAAGAAGATGCAGAGTTGGACTTACAGCTCACCCAAGGGGTTGTGCATGCTGCAACAAACCCTTTTGTGCTGGCGTTCCGTAAGAACAAAGATATTGCTGCATATTTGGATGAGAGGGATAAAGCAGAGAAAGCAGCTAAAAATTCAGAGGCACCAAAGACCCCTAAAGGGATAGAAGGAAAGGTAAACCAAAGTGAAACTGGATCAAGCATTACTCAGGTGCAGGACCAACCAGGAAGCAGTGATGAGGTTATAGCCAGTATCCCTCCTGCTGTGGATGAAACAGTTGAAGAAGATAATGTTCTGTCAAAGGATGATGAGGTTGCTGATATTGCCAATGAGGACGCAGAAAGCATAGTGTCCAGCTCATCGGAAAGTTTGGACGGTGCACCAGAGAAGGAAACAGAGGAGAATACTAAAACTTTGGCTCCTGAAGGGAGTCTATCTACTGAGAATCTGATAATTGAGGAGGTTCCTTCAACTGACTTATCTGGAGAAATAGCTGAACAAGTCTTGTCTTCTGATAGTCCAAAGAAGGATGAGGTGGATTATGTTGCCAATGAGGGCGCAGAAAGCATAGTGTCCGGCTCATCAGCAAGTTTGGATGGTGCACCAGAGAAAGAAACAGAGGAGAATACTAAAACTTTGGCCCCTGAAGGGAGTCTATCTACTGAGAATCAGATAATTGAGGAGGTTCCTTCAACTGACTTATCTGGAGAAATAGCTGAACAAGTCTTGTCTTCTGATAGTCCAAAAGTTGGAGAAGTTATAAAGAATCAAACTGATGATGCTGCATCAAAAGATGAATTGCAAATACAAACAACTGCTGCGGAGGAAAAAGATACGGGAGAAATTACTGAAACATTGGCTCCTGAGGCAAATGCTTCAACTGAGAAGCAGATTATTGGGGAGGCTACTTCAACTGACTTGTCTGGAGAAATAGCTGAACAAGTCTCATCTTCAGAAGGTCCAAAAGATGAAGAAGTTGTAGAGAGTCAAACTGATAATGCCACAGCAAAAGATGAAGAACAAATCCTAACCCCTACTGCAGATAATGAAACTACTTCAGGTGCACACTGTAAATTTTTTCATTGTTTCATTGTGGACAATTCACTTAGCAATTTTGCAAACCTAGTAAAGTGTAATGTCTTCCACTATTTATTCGTTTTGTTTGTGGAGTGCAGCAACTATATCCCCAGCTCTAGTAAAGCAGCTACGTGAAGAAACAGGAGCGGGAATGATGGATTGCAAGAAAGCACTTGCAGAGTCTGGAGGGGACATTGTTAAAGCTCAAGAATTTCTTAGAAAGAAAGGCTTAGCAAGTGCTGAAAAGAAAGCCAGCCGGGCCACAGCTGAAGGGAGAATAGGTTCTTATATTCATGATAGCAGGATTGGTGTCCTGGTAGAGGTGAATTGTGAGACAGACTTTGTGTCCCGAGGCAACATCTTCAAAGAGTTGGTTGATGATCTAGCCATGCAGGTGGCTGCTTGTCCGCAAGTAAAGTACCTTGTTACTGAAGATGTCCCTGAAGAGATTGTGAACAAGGAAAAAGAAATTGAGATGCAGAAGGAAGATCTCTTGTCAAAACCAGAGCAGATCAGGTCAAAGATTGTCGAAGGGCGAATCAGAAAGCGGCTAGAAGAGCTGGCATTGCTTGAACAGCCCTACATTAAGAATGATAAGATGGTGGTAAAGGACTGGGTGAAGCAGACCATTGCAACCATTGGAGAAAACATAAAAGTGAAGAGGTTTGTGCGGTACAACCTTGGAGAGGGCTTGGAGAAGAAAAGCCAGGATTTTGCTGCTGAGGTTGCTGCTCAAACTGCAGCAAAACCAGTGGCAAAGGATCAGCCTGCTCCAGCTGAAACGAAGGAAACTGTTGAGAAGTAAGTGCTTGCATTCCGTGAAGTTTGACTTGTATTATATTGCAATAGGTAATGCCTTGTCATGATATCAGATATTACAAAACATTTAGAGACTCAACATAGCATGGCAAAAAATAGATGGATATAAACAGATAAAAATCATGATTATGTGAAAGGCAGAGGGAGCTCAGTATAAAAACAAAAACAAGTGATCTTTCCACCAAATATGCTTGCAAACTCTAGGGCAAATAACACAAAGCATTTTTGTTTTTCTGTTTCTTGCCGCAGGTTCTGTCCAAACTTCTGATTCTAACCATAGATAATGTGAAATTTGTTTGCATGTGTACGATACACGTCATAATATCTAGAACTTCTATAACCTTACAAATTATTTTGCTATCTAACGTTCAAGCCATTATTGCTTTTCATTTTGAAACTATTCTCATCAGAGTTTCACACAATATGTTTGATAATTATAGTTGTCATTTTACCCTCAATTTCGGGGGCACCTGTAGATTTCTACATCTTCTATTTTTATTTTCATATGCATGGAAAGGAGAAAACTTAGAATCGTACCAAGGTGATTGGTTTGGAGTCAAGTCTGTATGTGCTATGGGTCTCTCTCTAGAGCCAACTTATGGTAGAATCTATGACCTATATGTTGGATGTTAAGTGCATGAGCGCTTGCAAAATATGAAATGTGGCCTACAGTTTGAATGTGTTGTAAGTGTTACATTTGCCCAACTTCCTACTGCAGGCCAGCAGCAGTAGCAGTCTCTGCTGCTCTTGTTAAACAACTAAGGGAGGAAACAGGTGCAGGAATGATGGACTGCAAAAAGGCGCTTTCAGAAACTGGAGGAGATCTCGAGAAGGCACAAGAGTACCTCAGGAAGAAAGGTCTTTCGACTGCTGACAAAAAGTCAAGCCGACTTGCTGCAGAAGGCAGAATTGGTGCCTACATTCATGACTCACGAATCGGAGTACTAATTGAAGTCAATTGTGAGACAGACTTTGTGGGTAGGAGTGAAAAATTCAGAGAGTTGGTTGATGATCTAGCAATGCAAGTTGTGGCCTGCCCGCAGGTGCAATTTGTATCCATTGAAGACATTCCAGAGCATATCGCAAGTAAGGAAAAGGAACTTGAGATGCAGAGAGAAGACCTCTTGTCAAAACCGGAGAACATAAGGGAGAGAATTGTTGAAGGAAGGGTCTCAAAGAGGCTTGGAGAGCTTGTTCTTTTAGAACAGCCCTTTGTTAAGAATGATAATCTTTTGGTGAAGGACTTAATCAAGCAAACTGTTGCTGCTATAGGGGAGAATATTAAAGTTCGAAGGTTTGTTCGGTTTACTCTTGGAGAGAAAAATGAAGACACAGCACCAGGAACTGAAGCATGAGAGAGAAGCGAATCATGACTAACAGAAACGTTGAAGAATATTAGGGGAAGCCTTGAAAACACATTGGTGACAAAGAATCGAAGGATGGAAGAATTTTGAGTAAGAATTATCTGATTTTTTGTGTTGTGATTAAATCTATTTAGTTTTCTAATTTGTGATAGAATCCACTACTTACTGATTTTGTTTGATGAAAAGAGGAGGGTCTCAAATCTATTCTATGCAAAATGGCAACCTGGAAATACAATTTTCTTGAGGCATTTTTAAACTATTATTTTCAGTCTCTCAAAATATAGCCTGATACCAGTTAGATAAATGAAGATATTCGGAGCAGGAATGGAATGACTCAAAGAATTGAGTGCCCTAGAAAGCAAAATTTGAGAAATGAATTCTTCTCTAGTGCACTTCATAGGAAGCCCCAACACTAATGATCTTGTAAGACAGATTCTGACACATGCATTTCCCAGTATATAAATGTCCGAAACTGATTTGCACTGTGCTGAGGCAAAACTCCAGTATATTCAAACGAGAATGTTGTGAAAGGAACCATTGCTCTATCAGAGATCCATTATTTCCAAACGACTGCAGATCGACAAATATAAGTTCCACAAAGATCCTTTCCACGCGGGAAAATATAATAAAAAGAAAAAGGCTGTGAATATTCTTTGCAATTGCTCTATGCATACAAGTAGGGTACTTCCATGTGTATATCCACTATGAACCTCCGTCGGAATCCTCGTACAAGTGTTAAACACCCTTTCCCTGATTTCTTATGGGCACAAATCGCCAGAGGTCCACGGCAATATCCACCTCCTTTTTCTTATGAAATTTGTATTGTTGTGGAACATCACATCGAAGCTGAAAAAGAAGCAAAATGAAAAGGAACGAGAAAGTAAAATAAAGGGAAAAGTGAACTAGCAGCATCATTTTACGGTTCCAGGCAAGTGCGGTCAAAATAAAAACACAAATTATGCTCACCAGCAACCCAACACCATGGAACTACTCTAGTGAATAAATAAAGCATAGGATTCCGTAAACAGGCAACATTTTATAGGGTCACAAATAGAACTACAAGCAAGGCCATCTCTACCCACCTCACACAAAACCTCAGCACTACTAGCATTTAAGTCCCGCAAGGCTGCCTTTTTCACATGCTGCAGTACTGAGAAAAAAATGAACCTTCATTGTTATTTAAAATAAAAATCCTTCAAAAACTTATTATGCACTGTCACATGAGGTATATATTGGTCCACAAGGTATCTAAAGCTTATTATGTAATATGTGACAAGTTAACATTTTAATAGTGAGATATTTCAAAGAGAAAACTTACATCTCTTGTAGAGGTCTTATGCAAGGAATAAACTCCTTGAGATGCAACCTATTACATCAACCAATACATGTAGAATACGCATATTATATCAAACAGGACATAGATCCATTTATACAATCAAATTTCAGTCACTGCAGTCACCTTTAAAGCCACACACAGAAAATCCATGTCAGCCCCCTTTTTCCGAGTTCCAAATGGAGGATTCATTACAACAGTATCAACAATTTGCCCTAAACAACAGACTATAATCATGATGCAAGCATGTAAATCAAAAAAGAAATATCAATAATAAAGTAAATGGAAAATATTAAAAATTTAACTTGGAAAATTACATTTTTACCAACAATTCCATACACACCTTAGTAACCCCCCAAGACCTAACAAATATCTAGATGTCCAGTAAATCACATAATTCTCAATTTCCAGAGACAAATAACAAATAGCCCAAAGAAGAAACAGATATCAATGAAATCATTTCCATAAAAATAACCTAAGCAATTGGAAATCCATTTTACCCCAAGCAATTCTGACACATAAACTAAAGGACTATCTCCAAAGCCAATCCATCCCATCACTAACAAACTTCAATCTATGCAATAAAAAAATTATAATTACAACCAACCATGCAATTTTCCTTCAGATCATAGAATTTGATATAAAATGGAGAAGGCTAAGTTGAGAGAGGAAGACAAACTGGACAATTTAAGAGAAGAACAATTTATGTTGCATCTGCACAAGACTTCAAACAGAGAAGCCTCATTGTTTTCAAAATACCAAGTGCCTAGTATCTAATAAAATCACATTAATGCACAAAAAAGCATGATGCTAGAAACTAAAATGTTCCTGACTGCTAACCACAATTAGCCCCCAGTTTCAGAGAAAAGAGTCAATTACAACAAAGATCCAGCTTTAAGGACAAATATCTATTCATGCAAAGAGGCGCGTGGGTCTAGATATTTTTACCTCTCAATTCTAGATTCCTGATGTCAGACTGAACAAAATCTATGTCCAACTGCAAGTTCAATTAAGAAGCAACAATCCATCAATTGCCCAACCATAGAAGCAACTGCTCTGATTATCATCTATAATGCTATCTACCAGTATTATATCAAAAAAGAAAAGAAAAGAGAAGGGAAAAAAAGGGAGAGAAAAACCTGCTACATCTATTTCATTAGGCATTGATGATCTTTTAACAATACCTTCTAAGCTATGGCTAGTTGAAGATGCTGAACAACAAAGTATTATTTTGGGAAAACACCATCATTATGGGCATTGTACACACAGTAGAAAAACTATGCCAATCCATTGAGATATAGTATGCTAAAAGTGAATATTTGCGACAAGAAATGAATCCTAATTTTAGGATGACTGATCCCTTTAACCAGCCCATATAATGTCTTTTTCGGGAGCTAGAGGAAATGCATCTCAAGTACACCAATTTGTGGGTATGAGGGGATTAATGTCTGATCCCCAAGGACAAATGATTGATTTACCCATTCAAAGTAATTTACGCGAAGTACTGTCTTTAACAAAATATATCTTTACAATTCCAGATATTATATTTTATTCTTGCAAAATACCATGTCAACTGAAGCTATAAATATAACTTATCAAAATCAAGAGAAAAGCAGTACCTCGAGATCCTCTGCATTCTCGGATGCCAAATCAAGAGATTCAGGATCAATATCAATAGCAATAACCCCTCTATTCAAAAAGAAAAAAAAAACAGTAATAAGAAATGGAGACAGAAAACCATTTGTATCAAAACCTTAATAACAACTCAGCACTCAGATCATTATTTCGTCAATGGCAAAAGATGACAAGTTACCCAAAGTGATTGAGAAATAAAGCTTAACTTAGTGGAGTTAGTACAACATCTTTCATGAAAATCAAAATTTGACAAATAAACAGGCCAAATTGAACGAAAATCAAAACATGACTCACTCTGCACCCAAGAGAGTAGCTGCAGCCCCTAATGTACCACACCCACAACCAAAATCCGCCACTACCTTACTGCTCACATCCCCGAATGAATTCGCCGCCTGGTTAATTTTAAAACAAATAACCAACAAATATCCTCATAAATAATCACATATAATCTTTATAAATAACCCTAATGCTATATAACACCCATTGCAACCACAGCTTGCCATAGAATAGCAAGTCAATATAAGAAACGGACTACTATGAGAACCACCAATTAATTTCTCTTAACAATTTTCCAAGCGGTTTTCAGTTTTTATAACTATTAGTAACCCTTCAGTTATATGTAGTGACCCAGATAAGCAAATGATGCATAAATATGATCCAAGTAAAGTTTCAAGCAAAAAGAGTGGGAGAGATACAGTATAAAGCATGCGAGAAGCGATGTGAGGCCCGGTCGGATACTGCTCCAGTTCCACCTGCAATCATGCGAATAATCAGCCAACTGATTCTATTATTATTGTTATTATTATCGTTAAACTGTCAATGTTTGGACGTGTGTGATAGAGAGGCAGCGATACCTTTGGGTTTGAGAACTGCTGAAGGTCGCCCAACAAGCTTTCTAGTTGCTTGAGCTTCATCAAACCAGTGTTAGAAAATCCACTCACGAATCCGAACTCCCACAAGATTCTGCTTTAGAAAAGCTGCCTTAGTACCAACTATTTCTACGGATTCGGGATATTCTTGGGGCTTCTTCACGAAAAAGGCAGCATGGCAATCCCTTCACGTTAAATAGCACTTTCTAAAATCTTTTTTAATTCTAGCACAAATTGTATTTGATGTGACCACAATACCCCCACTACTGACTTCACATCATGAACAGATTTCAGCAAACAAATAAGTATTGAAAAGGATAATTTCAGTATTTTCATTAAATCTGCAACTAATTTTTCTGTTATCTCCCAAAAATATTATAATTTTAACGTATTAATAATTATATTTCTTATAATGTTATTGGGCCAACCAATTAAGAGCAACGAAGCCTAACAATAATGTTCTATGACAGCCTTTTACTTCTGGTATACAAACCAAATAGGGGCAAATAGGTAAACACGGAAAAGTTCCCTCTTCACAGAGCGGCCGGGACTTTAATTTTACTTCAGCCGCCTTCGAGCAATTCGAGCAAGGAAATCTTTGGCTCTACTGAAGCACTGAAGCAGAGAGAGATAGAGAGAGGTGAAACAAGACTGCTTGCTAGGGTTTCCATTAAAGTCTTGTCTTTCGTTTTGTGCATCGGTACCGCAATCTATCTCTCACATATTCGTAAAGTTATAGCCTTTAGGGTAGTTTGACTGTTGAGCTCCGTGTAATAAGGAACTTGAAGACTTGAAAGTAGAATTTGAAAGCTGCAAAATGTCAGCGTCTCCTCTTTCAATTCCCAGCAACCAAACGAACTCTAATTAGCGTTTCATGGGGTTTTTAAAAAAGTTATCAAATCTGATTTCGGAGTATTCTATGATTTTATTCGCGCATTCTTGGTTTAATTCTTATCATACGTTTTTAATATTTGATTACGCGTGTTATCATGCATTTTATGCAAACTCACCCTTTGTATCTGATAATGAAAAAGCTGTGATTCATTAGGCTAGGTTAGGGTTTAGTTGGTAGTACATTTTGATTTTGGTTGATGTTGTATATTTATTGAAATTTCTGTTTATAAGTTTAAATAGCTCAAACTTTATTTGCTTACTTATTTAGTTTTGTTAATTGAGGGGAAAAAAAACCTTGTGTATTTATTTATTTATTTTTATCTATTTGATTGACAATTTCTATTTTTAATCTTATTATTAGTGTAAAGATGACTCTATCCGACGAAGAAATTAAAAGGCTTTTCAGAATCCAAAAGACAGTCATGCAGATGCTGAAAGATAGAGGTTATCTTGTTGTTGATTTTGAGATCAATATGACCAAAGAACAGTTCATCTCAAAATACGGCGAGAACATGAAAAGAGAGGACCTGGTTATAAGTAAAGCGATGCGAAATAATAGCTCTGATCAGGTATCCATTTCATTGTTTTTGTAGATAAATATCTTTTATGTTTGTTTCAGGGTTCGTTATGTAGTAGAAGTGCTGTTTTGATAGTTGAAGCAGAATAAAAGATTTGACTCGAGCACAATCGAGCTTCAAAGGTCGAAGCTTGGTTCAGGAGGATTTCTAAAAACTTGACCACAACCTTGTCATCTCAATACGACTAAATAATTATTGAAATAGTCTTAAGTAAATATACAATAATTATTTTTGTGTTTTATGTGATATATGTAGTACAAACTTTATATAAGAGCATATGTGTGGTATGTATGTTGATAGTATTATAAAATTATCAAGCCAAATTCTCGAGGACTGTAAGTTGTTAACTGCAAGTCAAGCTTGCTGAATAGATTTTTACGTCTGGACGAGTGTGAAAATTCAGATAAAAACTTTGGCCATTCAGACTCCTATATATGTGATATATTTATGTGGAAAAACTTCTTTATGAGTGCAAATAGCTAAAATTTCTGACTAAAATAGAATTTCATGAGCTGATTTGCATTAGGAACTAATGCCATTTATGGCCTTCCAAAAAGCCATAAATATGGCTAAGTGACTATTTTTCTTTTTTCTTTTTTTTTGGTTTGCTTTAATGTTAAACTGTGCGGTATCTTTACCCTTGATAGACGAATACGCTGAATATAAACTCTGCACTCTGAACCATCTGTCATTGGAAGGGTTTTCTTCTCTCTCTTCTGTTTTTTCCCCCTTTTTTAAGTTGCTTATTGCGTTATGTGCATTTCTCTTTTAATTGAGATAACATATTTCATAATACACCTGAATCTTAAAGTTAAGTTGAGCTGGAGTGTTTGTTTCTTGTTCAGTTCCAAATATTTATGATTGTATTGACTGTTAAAGCATGCTACCTTTGTACTTTCTTTAGCACTTATTAGTTTTTGGTGTGCCAGATCTACGTTTTCTTTCCAGATGAACAAAAAGTTGGGGTTAAGACGATGAAGACTTATACTAATCGTATGAAATCAGAGAATGTTTTCAGAGCAATATTGGTGGTCCAACAAAATTTGACTCCCTTTGCCCGGACATGTATAAATGAGATATCTGCAAAATTCCACCTGGAGGTATTCCAGGTAAATGTATTTGTTTTTATGAAATATACATACAAAATATTAATTGTTGAATTCTAACCGATTATTAATTTTCAGCCTACGTCTTGAGACCCTGGTTAGCTGGGGTAGCTACTATCATCCACTCAATACAATGTTTTGTAGGATTATCATGTACTTGTGGCCCCTTCCAGTAGCTCTGTGGTTAAAGCACTAAGCTATGTATATAAAATTTATTTATATTGTTTTACTTGGTCTGAAGACTTTGTTTAGGCATGAATGACAAGAAGGATTAAGTTGGGAGACTTTTTAAATGTTTGTGATCCATTTTTGAACTGCTTAAGTATCGTAGGGAATAGTGCTTGCTTAGTTTCAGAATGTTGCAGTAGATGAATGCTATCAGGTTGCATGGTTGCAATTAGATCTCTTTCCTTTTTGTGGAAAATTTTTAAGTGCTTCTTTATTAGAAGATTTTTCATATTTATTTTCTTGGTCATGGTATGCAAAAACACTAACGCATTACTTTTGTGAGCTTAAAGAAGGATATTAATTTTTTCTTTTCCATTTTCTTCTCCACATTGATACAGGAGGCAGAACTTTTAGTCAATATCAAAGACCATGTTCTTGTTCCTGAGCATCAAGTGCTTACAAATGAAGAGAAGAAGACTTTGCTGAAAAGGTATACGGTGAAGGAAACACAGGTCAGTTACGAGAATCTTAATAGTTTCAGCTTGTTCAAGGTGTACCTTGCATGCTCTGGTGTCATGTAACTTGTTTAAGTATCATCTTAAATAAAAAATTGTTAGGTGCCATGCAAATTGTCTGCAATCTGCTTGAAATGACGTGGAGTGATAAACACATCATAACTATAGGCTTTTGCCTTGGTACTTGAAAATTAGCAAATTCTCTGTATTGGACAAGTTGTGTTCTTCATTATCCAAAGTGGTACTCTTCCACTTTTTTTTTTTAAACCATGGAGTTCAGTGCATGCATGTGATGAATATTTACTCCAGATGCTTGGTCCTTTTTCAAATTTCAAGAAGAGACAGAGACAATTTTAGGGTACATTTTTTAGATTGTAGATGCATATGGACATATGTGCAATGCAAGACTGAGAAGTGTTTCAAATTGAAGATTTTTCATTCTTTGTGCTTATGGATTGATGCAATGCTTAACTGAAAGTCTTAAGGTCACTCCTAAATAAACATTTTCTTCGCCTTAGCTCATGCTTCATGTTGTGGTCTAGTTCTACATAAGCATGTTCGTGATTAAATAAGCACATCGAGTTTTTGTGAGCTGATGTTAGGTAAAATCAGAAAAAGTGAGTTATGTTCTTTACAAAGCTGTTTGAATGTTAACTAGTGAGAACTGGTTTTAATTTATAGAAATAAGTTAAGGGGGTTCATTATGATGTGCATGGCACTCGCAAAAGAAATATACCCTGTTGCATTAGGTCATGAGAGCTCTTTACCTTTCTTACATAGTTTTCACAGATATACCTTGTGGATATGTCTGTTGATGGCATATTTATTTTAGGTTTTGCTTAATGTTTTCTAATATTGTGTGAACAAATGTAGTCAGCTGATATCCCTGTTATTTCTTGAGGTTTGGCATATTGGTTTTGTATGTGCATTGATGTGTTATTGGAATGCTTGGATTTCAGTTGCCTCGTATTCAAGTGACTGATCCAATTGCAAGATATTATGGGCTGAAGCGTGGGCAAGTTGTTAAGATCATACGGCCAAGTGAAACTGCCGGTCGTTATGTCACTTATCGATATGTTGTATAAGTATACTCTTCAACGACTGTAGTTATAATTTGAATTTGAATTGCTTATTTATATAGCTTGTCCGTGGTTCTGAGAAAGTGACATGTAGTTGGGTTTTGTAGTTAGGACACGCTAAGACGACTGCAAGACTGCTTTGAAAAGCTGTACCGGATTGTCCTAAGACTTGCACTTGGTGGTATTTTGTTTCGGCGCTAGTTTGTTTCTATAGCTGTATTCTATTACTGTTCTCAGATCAAAAGGCAGTAATAATTATGGTTCCGGAGACATTTTCGCTTGGGATGTTTGAATATAATTGTGGCCGGCCCTAAGATAGTATTTGGCTTCTCCATTAACCACCATTGAAGTTGTGATTGGTTGGATGATTTTCTTCAACTTTTAGTTATTTAGTATTGTATTTAACTAATTTGCACAAACTGCCAAGTACCATCGATACAATATAAGCCTAAGCGTCTTTAATAATTTTCCAAGTACGTAATGCACATTGTGTCTACCATACATTCTTAAGAGAATAAAATGGAAGGCAGGGCCAACGTGCATCAACATCTCAAAAGTAGGAACACTAACTTCATTTGCAAATCTTACTATTCAATGCTCATTGACAGATTTAGTATGGCTCTTTACTGGTTAGAAGTACCAATAAATATTTGTGAATATTTTAATAGATATTTGTAAATATTTAATTTTTTATTTTTTATAATAATTAACTTTAAATTCTGCAGTAAAATTAAAAATTTTTGTGCATATTCAAATGATAATAATATTATTGATGAAATAAATTAATTACTTTTTTATTACAAAAATTTATTCATCATTAATTTATATATTATTATTTATTATTGTAAAAATCATGTTAGATGGATGTTAGTTTTAATTGAATAAAATAAAAATATAAACTTGATAATTATTATTTTAGATTTATGAATTTATAAATTTTTATTTTAATTTTTAATATTTTATATATAAATTTATAAAATAATTATTTATTTTTTAATAGTTGTGATATATTTTGTTTTAAATTAATATTAAAAATTTATAATTTTAATTAAATAATTTATAAGTTAAAAATTAGTATTTAATAATNTTTTATAATAATTAACTTTAAATTCTACAGTGAAATTAAAAAATTTTGTGCATATTCAAATGATAATAATATTATTGATGAAATAAATTAATTATTTTTTTGTTACAAAAATTTATTTACCATTAATTTATATATTATTATTTATTATTGTAAAAATCATGTTAGATGGATGTTAGTTTTAATTGAATAAAATAAAAATATAAACTTGATAATTATTATTTTAGATTTATGAATTTATAAATTTTTATTTTAATTTTTAATATTTTATATATAAATTTATAAAATAATTATTTATTTTTTAATAGTTGTGATATATTTTGTTTTAAATTAATATTAAAAATTTATAATTTTAATTAAATAATTTATAAGTTAAAAATTAGTATTTAATAATCATAAAAATATAGTTAAAAATATTAAAAAATTCACAAAAATATTATAAATATTAAATATTTATTTAATCAAATTAGATAATAAAATATCCAACTTGTTACAAATTTAATATTAAGTTTTTTTAATAACTACCTAATACAGATTTAAAGATACCCGATCCAAACTTCTCTGTTTTGCCAGTTGCCACTTCATCCATCCACCTTCGTAGATTAATGGGGTTATACGATGCGCATCAAAGTCTACCTCTGCCCTTGATTTCCCCTCTTAGGATCTCTGAAACTGAGCCTACATTTCATGTTTGTGTTCATTTTCTTCAGTTTCTCAGCACCCAATAGCCTACTTACCACGTTTATATAAATTATAAAAAGAAAAAATTCTTGGGCCGGAGTTCAATAAATTCCATTCCATCATGAAAGAGATGGATATACTACAGCAAACAGACTAATTATACAAACAGTTTTGCGGCCATGAAAAGCCAGCAATCTAGTACATGAAAGAGAAGGACTAGGTGGATAAACCTATCAATATAAGCTGGAACAACTGTTGACAACATTATAAAAGCCTCCAAAATGTCTTTCTTGGTACACCAAGTCTTTAATATTCAGAATCACACATAATAGGAAAAGAGGACTCAGCTTTGAGTCCATTAACAGGTTTTGACATTCAGAGAGCAGCAAAGTAGCAACCTCGACTGCCTTTTGCCATAGTGAACATTTGATCTGCAGAGACAGCATCAAACTAGTTGCGATTCTTGCACTTCTCCATTGCTCTTGGGGCTACAATAAGAAGTCAATACAGAAACATACGTCAGTAACAATTTGTGCAATGTCAATTACCTGAAGAAGGACTTAATTATGAAAAGCAGATACTTGGGTAAATCTGTATCCGTATTTAGATTATCAGAAAAATATATATATTCTAACTACTAAAAAAAACCATCAAACCATCACAAAATTGATTGGCATTTCATTGCTTAACATTTGAAGCTTAAGTCCTCGGAATGGAAGATACAGTTATTATCTAGAAGGTAAAAGTGAATGGTAGAAAATTATGTGTTTAGAATTTCTAATGGCTGGATATAAAATCAGTACACAGAATATTGCACATTTTCAGAGTGTATAGAACATACCTAAGCCAATAGCCTCAGAACTCTTCATGATCCTTAGCCTTTTGCAAGAGTCCGTGAACATTCTGCAACAAAAAACAGTACAGTTAGCAAGGGATGATCTTACACCTCTTTGCCCAGAGTTCAGGGAAAAAGAAACAAAAAAGCATGCATCTTGCATTAGAAGACCCTTCTGGCCATTTAGCATATTTATCAGATTATAAATCAGATTAAGTGAATATTGTATCCATTTGAGAGGTTGAGAAGTTTGAAAAGTTTCCACAGAGAAGAGAATGCTAACCAAAAAAAAATTTGGCTACAATGATGTTGATTCATGGATTAAATCAAGCAGCTTATCTGCTTTTAGTCAGCTGTTTCAGAATTTTTTTCAGTAATCCCTTCTCAGTCAACAATATCTAAGCTAACACATTGCTAGGATTTTATACTAGATACCAACAAAATTATTAGTTTAGAATCACACTTACTCCCAGGGAACATCACCAACTAGCATCCAGTCACCATCCTTGTCTTCATAGGTTAGTACATACTCAGATCCATGGAGAAGATCCATTAATCGACTTTCGCTCAGTCCATCTCGGCTGGAAACATTGTGAGTACCACATTGACCTGAATCAGACATTCATAAGCAGAATTGAACTTCCCTCAAACAAAAAATGATAAAGTTTTATTATTTTAAGAATAGTGAGTTTGAAGAGCTGTGATCTTTGTGAACAATTGTGATCTTCGTGAACTCCACAAGGATGGTTTAATTAGTAAAACTATTAGAGCAAATAGTCTAATGAGATGCATGTACATGTGCATGGGTGTGTTTGTGCATGCCGGAGAGAGTAGCAATAGTGAGGATGAGACTTAAAGAGGTTTTACCAATTGTAAAGCAGCTGAACATTTTTTCTAGAGCTGAAGACAGTTCCATATAGCTGCTATAGGTTTTGAGATCAACTTTCCGGAGGTAGGGGGCACCATCCATACTGACTTTGACATACAGACACCCTAGTCCCAGCTTGGCTTCTGAGTCATCGTCATTCTTTGAAGCATGAGAAGACATGGTATTCTTGCGGAAAGAGCGAATTGGTGGCCATCCCACAACTTGTGCCCTGTCAGTAAAACACAGTCAAATACAAGAGATATAGAGCCTGTTGTGGCTTTCTTTGTAAGTTTCTCTAAGAAAAAATCTCAACCAGACTTTCTTCATGGTTAATGCAAATATAAATTGTCAAAACAACTAAGAGATGCAATTTCCTCTCTGAAAGTCCCTGGAGTAAAAATTTCAAATAGTAATAACACATGGTTAAAAGTGGAAAATCGGGAAATAGCGCAGCCAAGGGACTCAATTTGAACAGTCAGGGTTCCAAAGAAAAAGCACACTCAACAACGAACCATCTAACATAACAATTGGATAAAAAAGAGAAACAGCACAGCTAAGGGATTCAATTTGAACCGTTAGGATGCCAAAGAAAGAGCACACTCAACAACAAACAAAGTAATACAAATACAGACAGAAAACCCAATTCCAAGTACAGACCAACTTAGGAACAATACTTGCAGGCTCCTTTAATAATAAGAAATAACTAAAACAAATTATTTTAAGTTTTCACCAGCAGGTTGTCGCTTGTGAAAAGTTCAACTATTCAGCCTATTGGAGTTAGTTTAAGTGAGAAAAAAAAAAAAGGAATAACACAGAGCTGAAAAGCATATGTTCTTCTTCGTTTTAACAGGATTTTCTCAGTAAGCAAAACACATACTTAAAAACGCACCAAGCAAACAAACAAGTAAATACGAAAAAAACAGTCCATAAGAAAAATTAAATTAAAAAAAAATACTTACTTTGAAGAAGAACCAATCCCATGAGACTTCTTCTCCTGCACCACCACCACCGGCTTTGGCGACTGAGCAGTAGCAGCAGTACCACCACCACCCTCTTTCACAGCCGGACCGCCCAAACCAGAATCCGTACCGACAAGAACCTTATTATTATTATTCCCACTTCTTGGAGAGAACAGCCCACCGGTAACAGCTTCAGATCCACTTCCAGAGAAGGCCCACTTGCCATCAATGGCATCAGAGAAACCCCTTTTAGCCCCTGAACCTACAAAGCTCTTCAGTGACAAATTTCGTGCGTTCCCATTCTTGTTATTATCGCTCTCTCTTTCCGGTGACTCTGAGCCGGGTAACCCGAGTCTCAACTCGGTTGCTTTCAGGTTTAAACCAGACTTTTCCATTAAATTATTAGTATCTTCTGATGACAAGCCCATGTAATCAAGCATGCTCTACTGACTTAAACATCAAAACCACTTTAACACCCAAGAAAGTTTCGAACAAGGTTTGAACTTCAAAAGAATGTGAAGAAAAAAAGAGGTTTTTTCTTTTGTACAGTGTTATGAACTGAGAGAAGCTGGTGCACTCAGTAAAAGAAGGAGATGTTTAGACGATGGTGAAGCAAAGCAGGGAAGTATCTTTGGTCTTTCGGGCACAGCCTTTTTGTGTCTATATATCGCCCCTCTCTCCCTCGCCACTGCAAAGTCTGTAACTAAGATGACGAAATGAAATGCATTTAAGAATATTGTCAAAGTTACAATGCGCAATGCTACTGGTTTTCTTTTCTTGGATAATAACATCGGGATCCCCATATTTTATGTTTTCTCAAATAAAAGTAATTTATTTATTAATATTAAATAAATATTTTTGTTCTTTTTTCTTTTCAGTATTGCAAGAAAATAAATCAAACCTCTTCCTAGTCCATTAGTCCCATGTGATATAGGAGTTGAATTCCATAACTCGTGTAACACTTCAATGAATCTTTTTAAATTTAATTGGAGACTTATTTAAACTAAGTTAAACAATATATCACTTATTTTGAAGTTCATAAAAGATTAGGGGTTCCAATGATATTAATTCATATCATGTTACAGTTCTTTCCTTGTATCATTACGGATATCTTTTTGCGGGCAACCACTCCGACAAGCCACAGAAAGTCACCCAGCAAACTTTCCGATTCTACCCTTTTCTTTTTAAGTCATTAGTAGCTAAAATGCGCGGAGCGCATGGTGACATGGTAAAAGAGTGCTAAGATGCGCACAACACAGTGTTTGGGAGAAAAAGAAAAACAATTACGAAATCGCGGAAAACGAAAGGACAGCATATGTCGTTCCAGAGTCCAAATTTTCTCGGATTTTCAAGACAGAAAATCGCTGCGAAAAACCAATCGTTTAAAGATATTTTGGCCGATCTGGTGTTCGTATTACCGGAAAATAAAGTGAGGACGATTTCGAAGAAAGCTGACACCATCCACACACACCCCCCCCCCCCCCCCCCATCAACAAAAGAAGATAAAAACGGCAGTTTAAAAGGCCGCTGAAACCTGAAAAGAAATCTTTGTCTCTGTACACTTGATTGAGAAGTGTCTTTCTGTTGTTTCATGTTCTCATTTCATAAACAGCATCGGAATTCAAACTCAGGCGATAACTTATGGAAGCTTTGAAGCTTTAGCGACGGAGTTTTGCTTTTCCATAGCCTGTGATCGAGATATATGAAGATGAAAAGAAGATCGTTAAATATTACGGTATTGAATTAGGTCTACTGTTCGTAGTACTGTGTAAACAATAATTGCTTCAATGCTACGAGTTTGCACGGTTTAGAGAGATTGGTTGGTGGGGGACAAGACGGCGTTATGTTATAGAGTGGACGGCATCCCGTAACATGTTACTGCCCAAGCCCACATGCAATTAAGATACTTAACAGTCTTTTAATTAAGTATTTTTTATCATCTATGGACTCGTGATTAACGATTAATTTGAAGGACTGCAGCCATTTAATTAAGTTAATAAATGGAGAAATGCTATGCAAATAAATAAAGTATTGGTAGAGTACGAGTCACAAGACAACACAACTAACAAGATGGTGGAGTAGAGTAGAATTCGCAAAGGTGTCTGTCTTGTCTTGGTGACATGATCGGCCGGGCTTCAATTCAACTTGTCAATCTTTAGGCAAATTTTTCGGAGGAAGCAAACTTTCGTTTTCATTGGCCAACAAATACCAGACTTTCTTGAACTTCACTCCCTTTTTGTCAACGTTTTTAAGCTTGAATTGATCCACTAATATTTAAGGTTAACATCCAAATACAAAATTTTCAAAGGATTTATAGGTTTATGACAATAATATTCCTTCTTGTGTTTTACATGAATGAAGCTTTTAACCTTTTGACAAAACGTGAGGGCTCCTGTGCAACGCATATCCCCATGATGTCCATGCAAGCGCGTGCATGGATGCAAGTCAGAAGAACCCAGAACTTGGAAAACATATATATATGTAAACTTGCTTGCCAATTAGCTAGAGCTTCTAATTGCTTACCGGGACTAATGATTTACATGCGATGCATGAATGATATATCAACATCCAAGGGTAAGGTAATCAGCCAATCAACCATTCCACATTGTTAAATGTTGGGCAAGGAATCAGAATTCAGAGACAGGCGTATATATTTATCAGAATGATAAAAGAGAGAAGAGAAAAGAATCTTCACAGAGAACGCGAGGACCCACAACCCGCGAAAATTAAAGGAAGGAAGAGAAGAAAAGAGAAGATTATACATATGTGCATGCAATGCATGGGTCCTACTCGTCTCTAGCTGGCTAGCCAGCAAGGAGCTATCTGCTATCGGTAATATCGATCATCGTCATCGAGCAGTGTGGAGTCATGTGGTCACTAACTAGTCACTCCACTCATCTCTTAAACAAATTAATAGCCAGCTCCGGTCTGCGTCTGGGTCTCTTTAATTTCCCTTTCAGTATTAACTATTCTCAGCTTTATCGTTTGCTTTGTGTTTGGTTTGGCAAAGTTCAACTTCAACTTGATGTCTTAATCCGAAACCCATATATATTTGGCATGGTGGGTGGCCTTGGCATTAATTCGTTTATGTCTGTGTGTGAATTATATAAGTGGGTCATGATCTCTTCTCTGTTTTGCACTTTTTGTTACAGTGATTGATCGATCCCACGTATTTAGCAGGAGATATAATGGATCAATCGGGATAAGCTAAAGCAAGTAATGCTTTTAATATTAACCTCCACTAACATGTCATCCGGTTTCTCTAATCCTTCCATTTCATTTCTCTTCAACCAGCAGGAGATAGAAGGGTATCCCATTTCTCAATAATGGCTGTCCCAGTCACAGGAAACTCGAATTAATTCTTAATTCCATGCACTGTTTAATGTATATTCGTGATCAGGTGGTGTCCCATAGTGTTTTCTTGACCTCAAAAAGATACTAATATTCGAAGTCCTTAATAAAATGGAACAGAATATAGAAAGAAAAGTAGTTAATTAATTGTCATTAACATCAAAACCCTCAAAGACATTTATATTTTCTTAGAAATAATAATTGATACGGACCAAACACGGCATTATTAGATGAGATACACGGGAGGTATCGTTGCCGAGTCTAGAATGAAATTGGTTGTCATGATCGAACCAAAGACTCTGTGGTAAGTTGGAGGAGACAGCATGAATCTTGAAAACAGAAGGCTCTGACCCCATGCAGGATTTGATTCAACAAAGGGAGAATCGCCAACCCAACCTTTTTTATCTTTTATTTTTTATAGTCCCAACCGGACCATCATACACGTATCCTCGTGCCAATAATACCACAGCCACACATTGTTGCCAGATTGGACACACACACCGTTGATTTGATTTTATCACTAGCTTAGGCCAGGGCATGCGTGCATGGATCCCACCGTGCACCAAAATATTTTATATATACGTGCGCACACACACGAAGATGCTACACTAGCTTGCTGAAAATCAAAATTCACTTTGAGTTTGACATTTTAATTGTAGATATAAGATATGCTTTCCTCTTTCTATACATGCACATTCTATCACGAGTCAAATCTCCAAGTTGGGTAATATCCTTCAATTTTTGAGTACTGAAAACTATTCGAAGCATCGATTTTGGCCAGAAATGAATTGCAAGACTATAATTTTGAGGTTGGGTTGAAACTGAGATGTTATAAGTAAGTGGTTTATAAATATTTATTGTCAAATAAAAATTAGAATTGTCAAACAATTCTCAAGACAACATGGCCAAACAAGGTTAGATAATGGAATTAAAACTGAGCCCGAAACATCAGTCAATCGATCGAAGCCGCATACGAAGCTCCACACAATAAAAACCATACATGTATAAACTTATATATGAAGCTTTGGAACCATCTCATGCATGTATTGATCATTAGCTACCCATCTTCCAAAAAGGATTGCAATTTGGACTTCTCTACATTATGTTATTACAAAGAAAAAGCCTGTTTTTAACACACTGATCTGATCACCCTCTTGAACCGCATAGTACTGCTAAGAATTTTTGAAAACCATACACCAATGCCCTGAACTTTTTCTTATTCCAAGACATGCAAGAAAAATTTTTTAGTGGAATTTCTGGACACAATTACTCGATCGTGATCGCATGACCGACTTGTCACGTGTTCAAATCAACGGCCTTTCGCACCTACTGCCAATCACTAAAGCAGTGGGTCTCCAAAATCCTTCAAGACAAAGGTTCAAGCTTGGTTAGATCTAGAACAGTTATGTGTATACTAAATAGTGGGTATCTTGCAGAAAAGCCTGCAAGTTTTATCGTACTCCAATTTGCTTCAAATAATAATATCAATGGGTCCCTATCCATTTTACATGAATTATTGAAGCTACGGGGGGCCTGAACCTTACTTTATGTTGCAGCAATCAACTTATAAATCGATGGAAATTTGAAGTTGACGAGTTCTGTCAACCTGAAAACTTGAAACGATCGATGGCCTTTGGTAAAACCTACTGACAGCTAACCCATGCATCACCCCCACTGCGCCAATATTTCTCGAATTAGTTTCCAAGTGAGTACCGTTAATTTTGCCACTTGAAACGTTAAAAATTAGCTTCACTACACGTCTCGCGATGGTTCGATTTGGAATGAATTCAGAAGATAGCGAGAAAGTCCACAACTGTTTTCCTGAAAAGGGCAGTCTTCCCTTCTCCAGCGCACGAGCTAAGAAGTAAGCAACTTTGATAAAGTGGGGGTTGGTTTTCTTGGGCAGCTTGCAGTATGTGACATACTGATGTGACATCAAAAGACATGTAAGAATTTATAAAATTTCAATCTTCTCATGATAAAATCCACCCTAGTGTTCACTCTGCATATATTGGAAGACTTGTAGCAACTAATCACTTTGAAGAATGGCAGCATTTTTAAGTGCTTGCCATTGAAAAACAAGGTGGGATTTGACTCTGCACCCATAACTGTTTCACCTAAAAGCAAAATTATTATTATCAACTAGACTTATGCACAAAAAAACATACAAGAATACCCGAGAAAGCTATGTAACAAACGAACCTATCTATCTTACAGCTGATTTATAATTGCAGAAGAAGAGAAATCAAACTCAAATATTTCTCAGCCATGAATCTGTAGCGAGGATAGCAAGTGCTAGCAAGCAAGCAGAGTCTAGCAAAGATAAGATTTGATTGTTGATACACAGCCTAAGGCAAGTCATTTCAGATTAAAGAAACTTTAACTTTTGAAGAAGAGCTTTAGCTTTACAACAGGAAGGAATTATGTTTTATTTGGATATAATTCAGATTGCTGAGTGATGAGGTGTGGCTCACACTGATTTGACATGTGGGGGTCATTTCTTCCTACTAATAATTTGCCTTGTTCGATGCTTGTCAACTCAATAACCATGCGCAGCGTGTCAGAGATTGGTAACTCGTGCGGAAAAGTCCACGTTAATGTAACTACTAATATCATTTGTCTGTACAATTACATTTGTAGAAACAATTAGATAATTCAACCCTATAATATTTCGTCAAGGCTAAAAGAATTATAGGTGTCATCTTCAAATATGAAAATGATATCCCAGAAGCCGCAGCTCGAGCTTTGGACCCCTAGGCTACTTATTAAAACCTCCAATTAGGCGACGCTTGTGTTTTTAAAATATAATTTTTATTAAATTAAAAAATAAATAATAATATATATTTTAATTTTTTAATTAAATTTTCAAAACTTTTCAAACCAACTACGTGTGTGTCGATTGTTCTTTGAATCACCGCTATATCTAGTTGGTGTCACACCATCAATAATCTATGATCAATAATCTATGACTATGCATTGTTTAGGATGGCCCCATGAACTCGTGCATACCAAATAGTGTGTGTGGTCGAAAGTGAAACAAAGTTTGGATTCTACACCTAGGTATGTAATAAAATTAGAAAGAATGAAAACTCTCTTCAACACAAGAAGCAAAATGTCATGCCCTAATCACGTATAGAGTTTCAAAGAAACAATTTGTGTACATGAACAGCACATCACACACCCATTGGATTGGGATGGAAGATTATATGCTGAGAAAGTCTCCTCACATAAAGATAAGTACATGTACGTATGGACATCTATAACGAGCCTAATTTCTAAAAACATCCAAACACACTGTAATCTTAACATCATCTTGAACAGCCATATATGTATGGGCCATCAACCATGGATGATCCAACTCGAGCACAGAGTTAGTAATATAATGTTGGAGAACCTGAGAATAAATTGGAAAGATTTTGGGAAAAGTTGGAGTGGATCGGGTTTTTGCTTTGATTACTAGACAGGATATCATATCAACTGCATTCGTTAGAATAAAATTTGGCAAAATGAAATTCCTTAAATTATAGGTTAAAAAGTAGTCTGAATAAGTAGAAGATCTTGCCATGTTGCGAATTTCTTCCATGGTTTGTTTTTCAAACTCCCAAGCTTCTTCTCCTCATAACCAATCTTTTACCAGGTATTGAATGGTACAGGTCTAGCATTTCTATTGACCAGTAATTGCAAAAGTCTCTCTCTCACAGGCTTCGGCAATTTGGATAAGGACTGCTAGTATTCCTTGTTCTAGGTCTTCTGACTTGTAGAAGTTCAATCACAAAGCTCATAATCTTTACTCCAGCCATAGTATTTAAATTAATTCTAGCGTTAGATCGCAAAGCAATACTTTTAACATCGTAAAGGATGAAGATCAACCTTTATCTCTTAAATTAAATTAAAATGAGTAACCATCTATCTAGGAGATGGAGGTGACCCACAGTTTCATCGGCACAATAGAGGTCTGTAGCTATAATCCTTGTTGGTCCTCTCTTTAACCACCCACAAACATATAAACCATTCTCGATCAGTGACGGATCGCCTGAAGTATCTTAGAACTTTTAGGGGCCTGGAATCGAAAGATGCAGTGCAGCCATTCAGAACCTGGTGACAAATGGCTTCGAA
The DNA here is from genome assembly GCA_032401905.1 of Swietenia macrophylla. Taxonomy (NCBI): domain Eukaryota; kingdom Viridiplantae; phylum Streptophyta; class Magnoliopsida; order Sapindales; family Meliaceae; genus Swietenia; species Swietenia macrophylla. The sequence continues at coordinate 3,121,027 of CP135561.1, read as the reverse complement.
GACTACGTATGTTTTAATGCTGTTCACGCAATTGATAGATATATTTTGAAAACTCAACTTTAAGAAACTCTGAATATGAAAAATAATACATAAGCTTTCTACCTGAAAAATCCAAATCATGAAGAATTTGCACTGCCACACTAATTTTATTTAACTCATTAAGTCAGTATTGAATGTTATCAGATTTTGTAATTAATTGTAGATCTCGAATAGAAACTTCAAACAGGTTGGAAGAAATGAACACGTAGTAGCTTCTCCAAAAGTAATTCGTAAACCCTCCTCTGAATTCGATAGCTTTTCATCTCTTCCTTCCCAAAAGAGGAAATAAACATAGATACATAACAATCTTTATTTTTTTTCTCATTTGCTTTAAATTTGCAAATCAAGGATGTAACCATGAGAATGACAGCACAAAAACATTGGGGAATTGAGATATATACCTCATCTGCTAAGGTTTTAACTAGACCATCGTCCCAAATATGAGTATAAAGATTTTTAATACCTGCAACCAAATCCCAAGATTTCTCTAAATTCTAAAGTTGTTTGGAGGATTTTATATGACACACACAGCAGCAATGTTCTGAAAGGAATTAGATATCCAAACAAAACGACTGATGAAATAATTTACTGACAGTCAGAATGCAAATAAACCAGAAGATCAACAACAGTACACTATTTTGTTTACCCAAGGGATAACGATCTCTGCATGATGGATCAACAAATCAAAACAAGGAGTTCAACTAATAATAGTCAGTTCCCCATTTAATACACTAAAGTGTTCACGGAACACATTCCAAGTTAAAGGTATTAAAAAAAGCTCAGATTAACATTAATGCAAATGTCTGCATGTTAAGAACTACCAAGAATTTCACGGAACTCTTTTGCCGTACAAGCTGCTTGCACTGGTTCACATCTTTCAACCAGATAGACTTTCCTGTGATTACATTTATACCAGGATGTACCAAAAAAGAAAAAGAAAAAAAATTATGATTCCAATGATAGATTTATCTTTCAAATGATGAGACAAGACCTGATAGCACTCTCCTCCAANCAATGATAGATTTATCTTTCAAATGATGAGACAAGACCTGATAGCACTCTCCTCCAAAACAGTCAAAGCGTGACTGCAATATCAGTTGCTGCCAATTCATCTGTTGGTCGTAAGAGGATACAAGCAACATCAAGAGCTACATTTCCCTGAAATATAAACACAAGTCATTGTTACTGCTACATATCAAATGGATATATTTTCCTACAAGAAGTGCAGGGTGACTGGTGCCATAATCTTATGGACTACTGCTATATGTCGATCTAGTGTTACTGCTATGGCACATAATTCACTACCAATTCATCTACCAGGGCCCACTACAAGTATTAACCATACCGAACATCCTTCAATTGCATACATACCAAACACTCATGTCTGGACAAAGTGCAGACTAACACATCCTGAGTTACAAGAGTGGTCAATCTATCAGCACAATTCAAAGCAAAGACCCTACGAACCACACCAACCCAAATCACTATGTTTAGAGTCACATTATTCTACTTGCATAAAGGTCCCTTTTGAGTAAAAATTGAACCAAGTATGCCTAGCTCATCCACCCCCAAGCTCAAGCAGAACCAGAAGGCAACTACTCATCATGAGGGGATAGACAGATATACTCCATTATAATCAAAGTCCTTATCTCCCTTTCCTGTCCTTGATGCCACTTGCATCATGATTGCATCTTATCTAATCAACATAGATTGATCATTGTACATTCTTCAAATTACATGCATTTCCCACATTTAGTTACATCCTAACACAATAATTATGTTACCAACTGGCTTCAAACTAATCCATATGGAGTAAACTGACCAAGAATAACTGCTGTATCAGTGCTCTTAAAGTCAGGATTCAGGTTTCTGCCATCTGGGTGCCCATTATAACACCAAACAAACTCTCTTGCCGAGTGTATCCCAATCAAATTCTAGCAAAAAGCAGTATGAACAATAAAAATTTAACTCCATGAGAGACATTCATTACCACTTGATCACACGCATTAACAACAACTTTAAATGCAATAATTTGGATTATAGATATTTAGTTAAGCACAATCACACTAAAAAATCAAGTTCAATAACAGTTTACTTCAACCAAACACACATACTTCTCCAGGTATACCAAGAGTTCTGCCACTTTCGGCACCGTCTGCAAGCACAACCTGCTCAGATTACGTAGGTATTGTACCACATGGTAGAGTTCACGAAGCTCTGACAGGAAAACAGATGATCTGATGTTGTGCCAATCGAGAAAACTGGTTTATGACAATTTGTTACAATTTTTCTGGTTAACTAAGCTCAATTAAGATAACTACAAAGCACCAAAGACAAATTACCTATGAAAAAAGTAATTGTTAAAAACCATTTATATAGCATGTACTTAATTTGACTTAAGCTACAATAATTAGGCAAAAATCCATAAAACTGAGGCCAATGATTAACTAAGATAACTAGCCTTTGTTTCAGGATGATCAGGTGCTACGCCCCTGATGCGCCTTCAACGTCTAATAATAATTTCATATTCTCAGAATCTCAGCATGAAACAAAAATTCGCACATTTCATTCCTCCACATACACAAGTAGTAAGACAGATAATAATATGTAACCCTCTCAGCAGTGTAGCAACCAGAAGGCCCGCTGCCCGCTATGCAAACGCGTAGAAGATTAGTAGATTCGTAAAGCATCTTCAAAACCATCTTCATGCTTGAAACACTTCGTTCTTTCGTTCTTTTTTTTCCCCAAAAATTAAAAAAAAAAAATGGGGATATTAAGGAGGTTTTGGGTTGTGACTACAGGGTTCGTGTATTTTTCAAATCACCGCCCGATGACTGCAGATTGTTCGAAGTTTGGACAATGAAGTCTAGATTTAACTCAATATGGGCTCCAAGACCGCCCAGATGTTTAACTTGGGTCCCAATTGAGACCCTGGGCCGTCGAAGAAAAGCTTTATTCTTCAGCTGAACTTTCATATTTTTAAACTCTTTTAATTGTCCTACTTAAAAAATATATATATTTAATACTATTAATATTTAAAAAATTTTACGTATTTTTTATTACACTTTAATAATAAACAAAATACTAACTTTTCATAAATATTTTTAAATTACTAATTTTATTTATTTATTTATTTATTTACACGATAAAAAAAAATTAAACTTAAGTGAAATAAACAAAAGAAATAAAATATTTATAAAAACCTATCATATCACAAAATAAAAGATAATCTTATTTAATTAAGTAGTAAAAATTATTGATGTTAAATTATTTGAATAATTTGATAACGATACATTTGAGACAAAGGGGGCAAGACGAGTGTGACACATTAAAATGGACATTGCTCACCCAGCCCCTTTTATCTCCGTATACACCAAGTCAAAATAATATATTTGATAATAATAATAATATTTAAAAAATTCACGTATTTTTTATTTCACTTTAATAATAAATTAAACATTAACTTTTCGTTAATATTTTTAAATTATTGATTTTATTTATTTATTTACACGATAAAAAAAATTTAAACTAAAATAAGATAAACAAAAAATAAATAAAATATTTATAAAAATTTATCGTATCACAATATAAGAAATAATTTTATTTAATTAAATAAAAAAATATTACGTATTAAATTATTTAAATGATTTGATGGTGATACATTTAAGATAAGGAGGCAAGATGAATGCCACATATTAAAATGGACACTGCCCATCGAACCCCTTTTGTCTCTGTTTACACCAAGTTAAAATAAACTTGATAACTATGTCAATAAAAATGATGATTAATTAAGAGAACAAATATAGATGGGCACGATACATGGCATCGTTGGTGATGGCTTAAAATTGAAGCTAGTAAAGTGACAATGTGACGTGTCTCCCCTTGTTTCAACTGACAATATAATTGTAATTAGATTATCTAATTGGGTCACAAGTGCTATTGATTGTTAAAGTATATCATGATTGTAGCAGTTGAAATTACAATTAAAGGTGACAAAATTTTTGACCGACCAGTGTTTGAAACGCATGTCCCAACTACTAAACAATGAGGTCAACGGGGTTTCAAAAACTTTATAATAAAATAATATTCATATGGCGTTAGGTGAGAAATTGCAAATCACACACATAATCTCTCTCTTATCATACATGTTAAATTGGCGGTGTAGACTAAATGGTACAACTCGATGAATATCAACCATTGGTTATGGATCCGACCCGAATGCAACCCACCTACCCGTTAAAATACCCAATTTTGCGCTGAGATGTCACAATTGATGCGATGATGACGTTCGTATAAATAAATGGAAAAATAATAAAATAATAATAATAATAATAATAATAAAAGAAAAGAAAAGGCGGAGAAATAATTACGCAATGGGCCCCGCGGTTGATTTCAGGACTGAAATAGAAGACACTCAAAGAGGAGGAAGTTGTTGGACGTCGGCGTCTGAAGACGGTTGATTTACTATTAATTATTATTGTTAATGTTTTTTTTTTTAGTATTGAGAGGGGAGACATGTGGGCCCACTAAGGGACCCACATCCAAAAGAGTCCAAAAACTTTTATGTCGCTTTCACACATGGCAAAGCCCACAGAGGAAAAGGTCTGTTTTTATTGCTCCCATTCGTAATTACGTATCAGCAGCCCAATCCGGGCCCACAAACCGCCTCTCTCTCTCTCTCTCTCTCTCTCTCCCTTAGCTGCTTACTTTTACTAGGTCAATCACTGATTATTTTCCAACAACAAAATAAAACATTCTTACGTTGTCAATTAATTTGTATTATTAAACCGAAATTGGAAAATAATAACGAATAATTTTCATAAAAATAATTTATATAAATAATTTTAAAATTATAATTATTATTTTGTATTTTTTTTTTACAAAAACTGCATATTAAATTAATTTTATCAATAGTGTTAGAGAATTTAATAATATTAGTTAAATTAAAATACAAATTTTATGTAATTAATGATTTAAAACAAGTATTTTTAAAAAATTCATTTATTTTTATTTTTTAATCAATTTGACTCCATAATTGGGAAGGTTAGAACCTTGTCACTTGGGAGATGATTTCTCATTTTTACCACTTGACTATTAAATTAAGTAACAATCTTTAGAGTAATGTCAGACATTTTAACTTGCTTTAAAAAATTAAATTGCTTATGGCTTTTTAACATTTTTGTGTTAAATTATTATTTTTAGACAATAATAAATTTATTATTTATAATCTATTTGATTCTGGGTTCAGCCATGTTTTTGTTACTAGCCTTATCAAATTTTATGTTGGTATTCCTCGTTAATCTATATTTATTAAAAGGGTAAGCATGATCGGGTAATACTATAAAATATAACATACTTTAAATTTCTACTAAAAAATAATTATTTTAAATCTCTTGGAACGAAATTTTAACAACAATGAAAACTAAACAAAAAAAAAAAATTTAAAGAAGTTTATCTTAAACATTAAAGAATTTTTATCGACAATCGATATTCTTAATCTGTATTTATTTTATAATCATTTTAATTAATAATTTTTTATATAAAAACTAAAGAAAAATTATATATAAAGACTTCAAGGACAAAAATAAAGCATCAACAAAATACTATTTTAAAAAATAATTAATCAAAATTTGTAGAGTCTAACAATGACGATTTGAATATTATTCTAGCATTCATATTCCACTTGGGAGAACAAACCCACCTTCTACAATAAAAATAGTACTAAAATAATTGAATCAAGTAGCCATTTGAAGATAGCAACTTTGTATAAAAATGATTTAGAGAAAATAAAATAAAATAAAATAAAAATTGATTATTCAAAATCTATAAGGTAATTATGTGCCAAAATTTAGTGGACAATTTGGTCAAATTCAACTCTTGACTAATCAACCTTTTGATGAACCGATGTTGACAAAGCCTTTTTACAATGTCTCATTTGCCATGTGACAGTGGGTGCTTGCACGTGCAATCATTTACCTTCAAATTTAATTAAATGAAGCGCTGATAATTTTTACACGCTTGTTTAACCATACACGTACTGTCACACGCGGACCACTGACCATCTCTTTTGAGGTTCGTCTTCTAGCGTCTTGGACTCGACCGTGGCCATAAAGTTCGGTTCAACTTTACGCTGTCAATCACGTGACATATCATGTGAGGTATATTCCACCTGCTGCTCTTGTCTAGTTGCCGAACTTTGACCGATGGATGAACACCGTCAGATCTGTTGACATCGGTAAGCTTTGATTGATCAATCGTACGTCAAAGATCTTCCGTAACTAATTTAGTTCTTTAGCTGCTTTGCCGTAGATCTAAAAGCATCTAAACAATTATAACTTAAATACTAAACTCCAATTGAACTTTCATTAAGCTTTAAAAATAAAATCTTAAAATAATTATTAAATTAAATATTTTAGTTGACCAGTGCTATTACTATAGTTTCATAATTTAAAAAAAAAATATATATATATATATATATAGACGGTTAAAATGCTCCGTCTTTTTTTTATTAATAAAAAATATATTTTAATATTTATAAATTATCTTAATTATGTAATTAATTAAAGCAAATAATTACTATTTTCACACAAGAAAACCGGCTCGAAAAGGGTATTAATATTATTGTATTGGGATCTGATTTAATTATTTCACGATGAGAATGATTGATCGATGGCTTTGTTTATAAATCTACTGAGATTTGGTCTTTAAGTCGCTTGCTTGTCTTGTCTGCCAACACTATTTTTATTTTTATTTTTAATTTTTTTATAAATATAATTTTTAAAAAGTCTTTAGCTTTACAAATGTATAAATATAATTACTTGTAGAGTAAAAAATATATATCTGGATAAGATTGATGGATAAATAAATAATAAATTCTTCAAAATCAAAACGCGTGTACGCAAAGCCAATGCCGTGCGACGTGTCGTTGTGTAACGCCAATACCCATCATTTTCTGCTAAAAGCCTCTCGGACGCCCATGCCTAGCTAGCCATTCTATTATTCGATTAAGCGAATGTCTAATTTTTAATTGATTTTATAATTATTTATTTTAATTAATTTTTTTTTTCACACGCAAAAACACACGAAATTTAAAATAAAATAAAGTTTAAGAATAATAATATTTTATCGATTTTTTTTTTTTTCAAAAAGGGGAGGAATCGTTTCTTTTGCTGACTGGAACCCTTTAATGAGAAAAGATGTATACAGTTTGAGGATTTTTGCTAATTAATTGTCATTAATGTATAGAGTTAACGTTCATGGTATGAAATGCAATTTTAAAGTCAAAAATTAAGGATTAAGATTAACCCAATTAGTATTAAACAAGTGAACCATATTTCCCAGAAGCCTACTTAATTAATTAGTTCATTAATTAGAGAAATCAATGAAGCACGCTAGCTGTTTGCAACTAGAACATTTCTGTGTGCTTATCTGTTTTTCATTAGACAAAAAATAAAAAAAAAATTTTACCTCTAATTGTAGGCAATAAATTAATTCCACTAGGTGGTTTGGTTTTTATAAAGCTGTATTGGGATCATGGAAAGGAATTACGGCTTATTAATTAATCAAGTAATTAATTAATTCAATAAGCATGTGATGAGGAATCCGATGAACACACACAAGCTTTGATGGGTTAGTAATATTCCTCCTCAAGGAAAACTGCATGTCAAATTTCAAGATTGTCTGGCTTAGCTTAATTGGTATATAATTACGGCTTAATTATTCATTTAATCTAGATTGTCAGAATAGTAATATCAAGTGTTTGTTTGATAGAATATTAAAATTAAACACCGCACTTTTTAACTTAAAAAAATGATTATTTATACATAAAAATATTAAAATTATATAGCGTTACAGATAATTAAATTTAAATATTTTTTATACACTTAATTTTACGTCGTATTTATTAATTTTTTATATTTTAAAATTATTTAATTATTCTAATATTATAACTAGTAGTATATACATGCATGCATGCATACGGGTTATAATGTAGTATAATATTACGATGTAGAGTGAAGAGAGCGAAGAATAAAAGAGGAGGGGTGTGAGGACAGGGAAGAAATGTTTGTTCTTGTTTGTTTTGTGGTAAAATGAGAAAGGGAGCCAAAGAACGTAAGAAGAATAAAGAAAAGGCAAAAGGTTGTGCTCGGGAAAAGAAACGGCGCCACCAACAAAGATCTCGGCATTGGCAGGGCAAGCAGTACAAACCAGACATTCTGATATTTTTATCCCTTAATATCCTCGAGAAAACACTGCTAGCTTAGCTGCTGTTGTGTTACTAAGTTAACTGGTCATATACCCACGTCAGGCCAGCTCGAAATTTAAGGGTTTGTGGTCTGTTTGTTTGTTAGTAGCTTCGAAATGCTGCCCAAGAGAATGTATGTCGTGGAATGTGATATATATTTATGAGTGTTGCGAGGAATGATTTTATTATATTTTATGTATTTCATAATGTTAAGGGAGAGATTTTATCAAATGGGCATTCTTAAATTATTCTTATTAATATTTTAAAAATATTACTTATTAATTTAAATTATTTTTAAAATTTAAGCGAGAATTAAATTTTTATCAAATTTATTATCGAATTAAATTAAAATAAATAATATTATATAATTAATCTTAAAATTTTAAATTCAATCGATTATCTTTATCGAGTCTTACCATAGCATCACTATGGTTATTAACAATAACCTCATTTCTAAATGCTTTCTTATACTCTTAAGTTTTGCCAATGGTAAATTGTTGGGTAGAGACCTAAGCAATTCGAATTTAATCAATATTATTTGGAAGATTATATAATTGTTGGAATGGTGCAAGGTAGATGGCGGGAACTTTATTGACTTTGTTGTGTATTTAGGGAGAGGAGTCTCTATATTATATGCATATAAGGTGCCCCAAATAAAAACAAATAATGTTTCTTGGAAATGGTAATCATTCCCTTCGGCTTTAGGGAGAGCTTGGGTTTGGGACCTCCAAACCCTAGATTTTGACCTCTCGAAAAATGTGGGTGTGTCTACTTTCTTAGTCTCAAGGTCTTCTTCTTCCTATTTATCACGCTTGTATATCATCTCAACCATCCACCCTTCACTTTTACACGCCACTATTTATTGTGTGATCACATGGAACAACGTTTTTTTTATTACATCTAATGGTCATCTTGATTCATTCTAATCATGGGGAAAGATATACATGAGCAGTTCTCAAGAGAAACGGATGAAATACAGTGATGGTAAGAGCCCGGAGGGACAATTTTCCAGGTTTTGGTCGTTGAGTGTAGCAAGATTGTGCATTATGTTGCTCGTTTTAGTAGAAACTATTAAGAGGCTAACAAATAGGACAAATTCAATGATAAATTCTATAGCCAAATCATAATATGCTTGTACCAAAAGGGAACATGCGTCATTCACAATCAGAAATCAACAGCCTTATTAAGCACTGCACGACTCAATCTCGAATATTATCTTTATTCAGTAATTAACATTACCAATTGCCTATTAATTTTTTCAGAATCCTTCTCTTTAATCCTCACCTACATAGTATCACCAAACTATATATAAAGCCATATAATTGTGACACATGGATGGATGTATGCATAAATTGTGCACCAACAGTCAATGTACAAAACTCTTTTTAATTTTTTTAAAATTTTTTTGGGTTGATTTTTTTAAGTAATGAGAATTGCTACCACTTTTTCTGTCCCACTTTGAGATAAAGCAAAAGCAGTGAAAAAGCAAGAGAGAAAAGAAGAACATAAAAGAAAGGAGGAGAAAGGAAAAAAAGCAAAGCAATAAAGAAATAAAGGAGATAGAGAAAACAATTAAAGCCAAGGGTTCTCAAACCTCCATGATTCAAATTCTCTCAAGACTAGGACTTGGCGTTTCACCTACTTAAACCGTAGTAGGAAGACCATCCCAAAGTTTCAACAAAAGACTTGTTTGGTCTCGTCAAGGAAAGGAAAAGGGAAAGTTTTGATATGTCAAATTGAATAAGGAATGAATAGAGGAGTTTTCCACACTTCACCGGTGCAGCAGATGATGGCCGGGAACCCTAACTGGTGGAATATCAATAGCAGGAGGCCACCTCCTCCACAAACTTCTCCTTTCTTGCCTCCTCCTCCTAATCTCTTCCCTCAATATCCTCCCACGTCTTCCTCATCTTCCTCCTCTTCATTTCCTATTTCTTATTGGAATGATAACCAGGAACTTCCTGAGTCATGGAGCCAACTCCTTCTGTAAATCTCTCACTCTAGATATTTCTTGGTTATATACTTTAAAATTAATGGTTTACATATTGGATTAACATTTTTACTTAAGTTTGTTGATTGAATGATAGATGCTTTGGATCCTTGAACGAATAAAATCCCTACTCTCTCAGAGTCATCAGCTATTTACTTTATGAGTAATGGATGAAAAATTAAGAACTTCTTGGGTTTATTTATGTGTCATTTTAGGGGTCGTATGGTGGATGAAGAAGATAAGAGTGGTATGGGCCATTTTCAAACCAAGAAGTTGGAGAACTGGGAGGAACAAATATTACATCAGACATCAAGTACTTCTGCCGTTAATGTGAAGCAAGAAAATCCTGCAAACAACTATTTCTATGGACATGCAAATGAAGAGTTTCAGGCAACAGCCAAACCTACTTGGTCCCAAGTAATGCCTGCTTCATCTCCCAAATCATGTGTGACAAGTTTCAGCAGCAACGTTTTGGATTTTTCTAGCAACAAAGCAGACGGGAGGCATCCACCACCAGATCGATCTTCTGAGGTGAATGAGAGAAACTTTGTTAAGTATAAATCCCTTAATGATGGATATTTTCAAGTTCATAACTCAGATTATTCTAGGGTTTCGAGATTTATTTCTTACTTCTGAAATTCGTGATATATATGATGATTAATATTCAATTCATATGTAAACTAGCCATCGAATTTAATTTGAGTAACCCGTACAAAACTTCTTTTAAGTTGCTCTTTCTCTGGAAAAGCTAATACCTTTTCCTAGGCCATAAATTGGTTTAACTTATTGTATTCATACAAGATGTACAAAGAGCGTTGATTATTTTCTCCTTTATTTATTTTAGTGTAACAGCAATGCCAATGGTGGGGCGGCCAAAAAAGCTAGGGTTCAACCTTCTTCAACCCAACCAACCTTCAAGGTAATGCCTATAATTCAGGATAAACGGAAAAATCATCTCTCTTTCACTGTTTCTGTCTCTGTTCTCTCTCTCACACTTCTTACCCCCACACAAGATACATACAGACACAAACAGAAACACAAACATCGTTGATGATAACTGTTGTCTGTCGTAATTGTCCTTTATCTCAAAGCATGGCGATTCTTCAACTGTCATTCACCTCACCCTGTTCTTTTTTTTTTTTTAAAAGAAACCAGTGGCCATTTGTAAAATTAAAAGTGATACAAACTCCAAAACATGTTGTCATATGTAAACTAATCACTTTCATTTGCATGTTCAATTCAAAAGCAGGCGAGAAAGGAGAAACTTGGAGACAGAATTACAGCTCTTCACCAGCTCGTTTCCCCATTTGGCAAGGTAAACTACACTATCTATGTATTTATCTAACTAGGAAACTAGCCTCTCTCAACGACTAGATCTTCAAAAGTTATTTACTTTTACTATGGTATGGTTTTCTCTCTCTCTTTCTCTCTCTTTACGCAGTATAAAAGCAAAGCCATGAAATATGACTTTGGCGGGTTGTGGTGTTGTATTTTTATCTTTTGCAGACTGACACAGCCTCAGTCTTGTTAGAAGCTATTGGGTACATCAGATTCCTTCAGAGTCAAGTTGAGGTCTTGCTTTCTTTTTACTAACAACCTGAAAACGAGTGATAGCTAGATTGCTAGCCAGCTACGCACATAACTATTAAAGACTAAAGTTTTATTTCACAATGTTCCTTTAACATCCTTTCGTATTGTTGCTATTGAAGTCCTAAATATAGTATATATTCCTTCTTTTATCGCCTTTAAATGCAGGCCCTCAGCTTACCGTACTTGGGCAGTGGTTCAGCAAATATGAAGCACCAGCATCAGTCTGTAAGAAAATTAACCATTTCATTCCATATCATTTATCACTTCCCAAAGCATAAACAATTTGCAATTTCTCTCTCTTTCAGCTCTCTCTGTGCATGTGGGTATGTTTTGCATGTGCATGAGTAGCTCTATGCATTATGTGACATTAATTGATTAATGATTATGATGCTGATCTTAATAATGTTAGGTTCAAGGTGAGAGGAATTGTATATTTCCTGAAGACCCTGGTCAGGTAAGCTTTATCGGATCCATTGCCCTCTTAAAGCTGGGTGTGTGGAGGAACTTCAATTCGGAAAAAGGCTATTTGCTTAATTTATTGTATTTTTCTTTTTCTTTTTTGAAAACCAAATTAAAAAGGAAAGTGCATGTCCTTAAAAGCACAACGTTTTCAGCTTTATAGGTACTTTAATGTTCATTAACTAAGATAAGGAAAACACTGCTTAATGTTCTCTTAATTGCAATGTTTCAGAACATTAAAGCTTCTCAAGCTAATGCAATTGAACACGCTTTGGTTGACATTCGACAATCCAATTAAATTAATGCTAACATTTTCTTCTTTTCATTCTGTTTCTTTGGTTAGCTCTTGAATGACAACTGCATGAAGAGGAAAGGAACTCCCGGGCAGGTATTACTTGTCTTTCGTTTTCTTCTTCTCTCGATCTTCTTCCAAAAAGACTCTAATTAATCTCTTTCTTTCTTCTTCTTTTTTTTTTTGGGTAATTCTCCTGTTAGGAAGCACATGAAGAACGGAAGAAAGACCTGAGGAGTAGAGGGCTGTGCTTGGTTCCTGTATCATGCACACTGCAAGTTGGGAGCGATAACGGAGCAGATTATTGGGCTCCGGCGCTCGGCGGAGGTTTCGGGTAGATGAGATATAGTTTTTAACGGCAGCACAGCACACTGATTGATGATCCCCGATGGCGAATCCATATAACATCATGAGCAGTCACTCTGCTAAAAAAATATAAGGCTGATTGCTCATGATGCTATACAATCTTTCTTGGGTTGACCTACTTAACCAAGTGTGCTATTTATTAGTTAATTCGCTGGGACTTAGAGGTCCATAAAACTCTCTAATTTACGATTAAGCTGTATTAATATTTATGTTCCCATCTTCTGTAGCTGCTGGCAGAATATTAATTTGCTTATTTCATGTATATGCATTATGCAGTTCATCTTGTATGATCAGCTAATCATTTTAATGCTGCATATATAGGAAGCAGCATTGATTAATCATTCAAGTGTTTGCAGTGGCAATGTTTCATTGCTGCAGCCTGCAAGTTCACAAACTTTGTTTCATAAAGCAAGCAAACCCAATAAGCATATATCAGAACGAAGACCGATACAAGATGTCACGCAATCAAAAACAGTTTGCCTCCCTCCAGTGATTGCAAATCACTGTCTCCTTATTATTTATGATACTTCAAAACACACTGTAGGGGTGTGTTGCTTTGCTTTGAAGTTCGAAGATATTTTCTTCCCTTCATTTTTTTTTCTTCTCGTTATTATTTTTCGCAAGAATTTGCCAAGAAAATATTGAAAGAACTCCACACACGTTCATAGTTGACGTGAGATATTTTGTAGCCCTGAGGAATGACAACACTTGCAATTTGATTCCCGAAAGGACATTTCAAGAATCATATATACAAAATGGTACAATATAAAGTAACCCCGTGTCTTTCAAACCTTAGTTTAAATTCATGCATCAATTTGTCATTTCAGTTGGATGGTTTATAAATAGAGAGACAGAGAGAGAGTTTTAGCTGTGAAAATTTTAAGTCCGCAGCATAGTTAAAATGATAGGACGATCTAATTAATAAAAAAAAATTTTATTTATTAATAATAAATAAAAATATTAAAAATTAATTTTATAATTTTTTTATCACATTAAATAAAAAATTTTTATAAAATTTATTTTTAATTTTTTTTTATTTATTTATAATAGATAAATTTTTTATCTTGATTAATTAAAAGACTTAATTGTAAAAAGTTAATATAACCATCACACTTAAATCTCTGGAACCCAGGCTAACATTAATTTCCGTACGGAGACTACGCCAGAAAAATCGGTTTTCTAGAGTTCTTCGATACAAAAAATGACACAAAAAGCGGTAATTCCTCAGTCTGCGATAACGTTCTGAACAGTGTTTGGTATCAGCCAGAAGAGATTTTTCCTGTAAATGGAACGCCAGAAGACAGCATCTTTCTGGGTTCTTGTTGATAAATATTACTTTGAGACTGCAAAAGAACTTGAGGTAATGCACTCCCAATTACAATTTTCAGTAGAAATTGTTATATTTCCTTGCAATTTATGCTAAAGTTGAAAAGATCTGCTTTTTCCATGCAGAATTTGACGCTGCAGGGGTGTGTCAACACTACAACTTGTCTTCGGAGAAAATCTGCGGTGGCGAGGGTTCAGAGTGGGACTGCTGCTATCGTCTTCCTTGACAATAAAGCTTATCGAGAATTTTTGAACTCTAAAATTCAATGCAACTGCATTGCACATGGAAAGTGCAGCTATTGCTCGTCAGTTACCAACAAAAGTTCCCATTTATCACTTTCGGGTCTTTGTCTGATTCAACTGGTGGAGTCTCTGCTTTGTCCAATGAAGCTGCCATATTTGCCTCTTCAGCTACTCAAAATGCAGTTTCTGCTGTGCTTAGATTCATTACCTTATTGCCTTCATAATCACAATCCTCATTTTCGGCATCAATCCTATTAATAAATTTCCAATTAATTACAAATGACTAGCACTCGAGGAGTTTGTCCAATGATCAGATTTGCTTATTACAGCTTAATTTTAAATCATTAAACATAATGATGATAGTGGTTTTGACTCAGCTTTTAAACAACTGTTGAAGAAGGTGAGAGAAAGAGAGAGAGAGTGGAAAAAAAATTCGTCTACAATTTCTTTGGAAATTATTTTTGAATTTTTAAATATTAAAAAAATTAATTAAATCCCGTAATTTTTTTTCTCTTTATTAACGATGTATAAATACGACCCAACTTATTATTAATTTTATGTCTTAAATGTAATTCAATTTTAATGATTCAAATATTTAAAAATATTTAATTTTTAACCTAATAATAAAAATTAGATGATTATATTTGAACATTTAACATTCAATAGCAAATATTTGAATAAATTTATATAATTATAATATTAAAAATACTCTTATAAAATTTATTTATTTTTTAATATATAGAATTTATCTAGTCATTTATAAAGCCATAACATATCAAATCGCTGGTTTTTAAATATTTATATTTAGAAATTACAAACTTAATTAAAATAAATATATTATTTAAATTATTAGATTTATATATTCAGATTTTAAATTAAAAAATAAATACGACCAAATTTATTAATTATTTTTTTTTTTTTAAAAAAGGAGGAATACTTCACGTGTCAAATGTCTCTTCTAATTTTCTCATACCAAGTGGGTGGGATTGACTAATTGGATAAAAGTGACACGCAATGGTCATATTTTGCATGCGTATCAAGCCTTCCAACCTTCCAAATTTTATACTCCGAAATTCTCAAGCACACTCTACAACGGCGTTGGAGCCGTCACATGCTCCTTTCTTTTATTTTGCTTCAAAAACAACCTTCACCTACTCTTTCTCATCATCAATCTTGGGGCCTGTCGGTTATCATTTTCATTTTTCGTTTTCCAAAAAGTAGGTCAAATACTTGTAGGGAAATTGTTTTTCAAACATGATTCATGAAATACAGGATATGTATACAATTCCCATGGTTCCAAGCAGCTAAAACTGGTAGAAACCCTCTGGCGCAGACTTTTCGTTGGTCGTATGAACCTAGTTTCGACAAATAAGACAAACGAAGCTTCATTTTCTGGTTAGACAGCCAACTCTGTGACTTTCCTCCGTGATTGAAAAACAAGATCAAAGCACATGCTCAATGCGTGTAATCTCATTAATTAGATACGACTTGATCTACTTTTGGCTGCCATACTTTTCTTCGTCAGGTTTCACGTAATTTCTTAACAATATTCTCATACTCTCTCTTCGTCTATAAATGAAGTGTTGGTCACGGGAAGCTTTGAAATTAAGGCTGTAAAGGACTTCTGAGTTAGCTCCCCAGAGAGACAGACAGACAGATGAAAATGGAAGGAAAATGTTCAAGAGTCGTGTTATTTTCTTGTTTTCTTGTTTTCTTGGTGGAGTTTAGCATCACAAATACAGCATATGCTGCTGTTTCTTCAGACACGATGAAAAAGATCAATGGGATAAACCAGAAGGGTCCATATCTGGGAATAATCGTGCCAAATACCTTTGAGTTGAATCCTCTTTTACAGTCTCCAAGTTTTCAGGCTCATCGTCAATTTCCCTACTTGGATTTTTCAGGTAATAATTACTAAGTTTGTGATAACCTAGGAAGCTAATTTGGACTTATTATAATTATATTAATTTAATGAACTTAAATTGGAATCAAATATTGTTCTTTGCTCGTGATCAGAGCCTAATCTTTTAATCTCATATATTAATGAATTTTTGAATGGGTATGTACATGATTTAAATTCGTATGTGGGTTCTATATCATTTGTACAATTTTTTTTTAATTTCTCACAGGAAGAAGGTTTCGAATCGGACGTATAAAAAACAAGAAGGTTATTATTGTCATGACAGGACTAAGCATGGTATGAATGTGCGCGCGCGCATGTATGCGTGTGTGTTGATCATTTTTTAATTCCCTAATACTATTCTTTTTGTTTGGTTTTATGATTTATAATGGATGATATATCAACGTTAATTAAATACCATTATTTTGTGTATCTTCGTTGGAATGGAATAGCTTAATGCAGGTATAACCACGCAGTTGCTGTTAAGTCTATTCAATGTGAAAGGGGTTTTGCACTACGGAATTGCAGGAAATGCAAATCCTCGACTTCAAATCGGAGACGTAACTATCCCTCGATTTTGGGCTCATACTGGCCTTTGGAATTGGCAGGTACTCAATTTTACAATAACTTCTCCATTGGACTTTTGTGTGTGAAGAGAAATTAAGGGGAAACTCATAGAAAATTCTTCAGGTTGTGAATGGTTAAAAGTTCACCAATATATGGCTTTCCCTGATTCATTTTTTCTAATAACATATCTCAAAATTATCAACAGAGATATGGAGATGGGCCCGATGATGAGCTAGCATTAGAGTCCAATGGAGACTACAGCAGAAAAATCGGTTTTCTAAAGTTTTCTGATTTCAACAATGGCACAAAAACAAGTAAAGCATCCCCAGACAACCTTCTGAACAATGTTTGGTATCAGCCAGAGGAGATTTTTCCGGTTGGTGGGACTCCAGAAGTTAGGCAGCATGCTTTCTGGGTACCTGTTGACAAACATTATTTCCATGTCGCAAAAGCACTTGAGGTAGGTAGTTAATATTGTAACAGGTTTCAGTAAATTCTTCTTCGTCTTTGCTTTGCAAATCTTGTTAAAGTTGAAAAGCTTTGATTACCCCATGCAGAATTTGACGCTGGAGGGATGTGTCAACACAACTTGCTTGCCAAGAACACCTGTGGTGGTGAGGGTTCAAAGGGGGATTGCTGCCAACGTCTTCCTCGACAATGAAGCTTATAGGGAATTCTTGAACTCCAAATTCAATGCAACTGCAGTCGACATGGAAAGTGCAGCGATTGCTCTCGTTTGTTACCAACAAAATGTCCCGTTTATCACTTTCAGGTCTCTGTCTGATTTAGCCGGTGGAGGCTCTGCTGTTTCCAATGAAGCAGCCATATTTGCTCCTTTAGCTGCCCAGAATGCAGTTGCTGCTCTTCTTAGATTCATCACCTTACTCTCTTCATAATCACAATCCATGCATTATGAACATAAGTTGCAAGTTACACATGTCGTATTCATTTGAAACAAGAAACAAGTTTGCCTTGGTTCAGCTGCAAAGTTCTGTACAAAACATAATAAATACAATTAAGACCAAGGAATACCTTTTGAAAGAGTACCAGCTGTGACCGGTTTATTCAGGGCATTTAATTAATAAATAAAATTCAAAAAATATATTTATTAATAATAAAAATTTTTAATAAAAAATTTAATAAATATTTTTATTTTAATTAAATAATAATATCAATTTTTTTATCTAATATTAATAAATATATTTTTTATTTTATTAATTAAATATTTTTCTACTTTCGTCATAAAATTATATCACCCGATACTCTTCTTGCTGTATATTTTGCATGAATCTCTCGTTCACAAACCGGGTAAATTAAGGGATGGCCCATCGAGAATTCCACGTGTCGCAACCAGGACAAATAGAAGAAGCCTCGGGTAAAGTCAAGCCGGCCGGCCTGAGCGGCAACGGGGCCAATTCTTCTTGCTCTTCTGAATTCGATGGCAGCTCAAAATTTGAAGAATTTAAATTACTGTTTTACCCTCTTCAAAATGGAATTAATTCATGTTCAATCCAAAATCATTGTTCAATTGAAATCGGGCTTTCAATAGATGACATGAGATTTCTAAAAATAGAACACTAGTGTAAAACATGAGATAGGCCGTAGCATAGTTTTCGCGCCAGCAGAAGGAACAGGTATTTCTGTTGATGTCAACACCCCGAAACTCACCAGTAACCGCTTACTAGTTGCCCCACAACACCAAAACTTTCCACAATCCACCACCTCCACCACCATGGCCGCCACTACGGCGTCCGAAATTCTCCATCAAACAACCTCTTTCATTTCCGAAATTCTAGACCACCATGATCTCCGCCACAGCATTTTCTCCACTCTCCGCAGCAAAATCCCACCCTCTAACAACCAAACCACCCTAAAACCACTAAACTTGGCCTCGGAAACACTTGAAAACGCCATCTCCGCCACCGCCACCACCACCACCAATCTCTCGATCCAATTCTCGTCTCTCCGCCTTGCCAAAAAGCTCCTCCTTTCCTATCCTCAAAATCCCTTCTCCTCCTTTCTCTTTTCCCTCATATGCCATTTCTGTAACCAACCCATAAATGAGTTGGAGAGAAATTACGAAGAGGTTCCTGATGAGAATGGTAAGGTTTTTGTTAAAATTTTCAAACAAGTATTGGAGGATAGTAATGAAAATAGATTAATTAGTCCACAGTCTGTCATTTTGAGAAAAATGGAAGAAAGTGGAACGGAATATTGAAGATCAAAGGATCAAATCGGAGGAACTCGGATGCCAAAACGGACGGTACAATGTAATGCTTTCGCTAATTAGTAACCTTTTTTAAATGATTTTTTGCTTGGTTTCTCTGTGTCCATTTGTCATTTGTGCCTGCATTCCTCCATTTTCACTCGACCGCATGTGATATAATACATACTTTTGAACCCGTCAACAAAGAAAGTTCTCTGGGTTGGTCTGCGGTCTAAAACGCATTCTGGACTTTTTAGCCATGTGGGTACACTTTAACTTGGATTTTAGTACCCAAAAATATTGGTAATAAATTAATACAATAAGCGAGTTTAATAAACTGTATAAAGTAGGTTGATTTGGATTCTCGTAGGTGTATGGATCGTAATGCATACAGTATGCTAATGATGTGATGCGAGAATGTCGAATTTGATGATTTTATTACTTCTCAATTATATTAAGGAAGCATTTATAATTACTGTATTACTTCTCAAATACCAGTTGCTTGAGCTTCACTTTGAAAAGAATGGTTCATAATTATGCCCTGCACATTTTATTAATTCCAAAAGTACTCGGTCTTGTCAATTCGGTGCAAGTGGAAAGTTGATTGTAACATTAAATTATCGTATTCGCCTTAGTGGATAGGACTATGCCTTTCAGAGTCAAAATCATTGCGTCTCTGAATTTAATTTGACAATTCAATGTCCAGAGACTTTCTACTAAATCTTGCAGGCAATACGGGCCGATAGTGAAAAGTCAGTTGAGTTCTTCGGTGGCAGCAGCAAATCCAAGCCTTCATTTTTTTCCCAGAGAATTTCTCTAGGCAACCACAGTAACCAGAATGCTAATGTGTTGAAGACATCGCCGGGTGTGAATTCTGATTCTGATACTGTGTCTTCGTTGGAAGAGAATTCGGCCAATTATTCTTCTTCAGAAACTGAAGCCGAAGAAACTGAGGTAATCGGTGGTAACAAGACAATAATCTCATTTTAGACTGATTTACCTATGCAAATATCTTAGTTTAAAATGATGTTTTTTATGTCATGTTGCATAAGACCCTAAAATGGCATTGTTCGAGTCTAGACAGGGCCAAATTCAGAAGCAAAAGCTGCCTATTTTTGCAGAAGCCAGTCGGTATGAAATTTGAAAACCACTCATCACCTTCGCATTGTCTATTTTATGATCTGATATTTGGATTCTTGCTGTCATTAGTTCTCCGGCTCATCTAATGGCTGATGCTGAGAACCCAGCTGGCGTTGGAAAACATACACCTCCTAAGGACTTTGTTTGTCCAATAACTACACATATATTTGATGATCCAGTAACTCTCGAGACAGGACAGACATATGAACGAAGAGCTATTCAGGAATGGATTGAAAGGGGAAACGCAACATGCCCAATTACGCGCCAGAAGCTGCATAGCACACAGCTACCAAAGACCAACTATGTACTTAAAAGGCTCATTGGAAGTTGGCAACAACAGTACCCTGCCTCGGTCTTATGTCAATCTGAGAATTCACAATTGGAGTCTGAAACAATGTCCGAGTCAATCGTCCCTTCAACATCTCCTAACAGTGTCACAAGTCAAGCCGCCATAGATGGGACAATTACTGGGCTAAGGCATGCGATTACTAATCTTTGTTTGTCAGAAATTCTGAGAGACTCCGAAATGGCTGTACTCCAAATTGAGCGGCTCTGGCAGGAAGCTAACATGGAAGTGGACGTTCAAGTAATGCTCTCCAAACCTCCGGTTATTAATGGCTTTGTGGAGATTCTTATCAATTCTGTTCAATCTAGAGTGTTGCAAGCAACAGTTTTTCTCTTATCTGAGCTGGGGTCAAGAGACAAATCTGTAATCCACACACTTACAAGAGTTGAATCTGATGTCGAGTGCATTGTGGCTCTTTTCAAGAAGGGTTTGCATGAGGCAGTTGTGTTGTTGTATTTATTAGGACCTTCCACCGTGACTTTAATAGAGATGGACATGATGGAATCCCTATTGACAGTTATTAAGAAGAACGAGGAAGATTTTCTCAAGATGTGTTTGAAGCCAAAATCAGCTGCAGTGCTTTTGTTGGGACGGATTATTCGGAACAGTGAAGAGAGCATTGTGTCTTCAATTGCTAGCACAATTGTTTCATCGAAGGTGTTTGAAAGTATTATTAGCAGCCTGGGAGCCGAATGGACCAAGGAGAGGATTGCAGCAGTTGGGATCTTATTGAGATGCATGCAGGAGGATGGCAAGTGCAGAAACGCCATTGCTGATAAAGCTGAGTTGGCTCCTGTTTTGGAAAGCTTCATGGCTGCCAAGGATGAGGAACGGTTTGAGATTGTCTATTTTCTCTCCGAGTTAGTAAAATTAAACAGGTATATGTATGAATGTCCATATACATTGTAGATTTCCAATTTTATATGAATTTTGGGCTTATGCCACCTTTGGATTGATTTAAATGTGCGGTTTTGTCCAGGAGAACATTTAATGAACAAATTCTCCGCATTATTAAGGATGAAGGTACTTACAGTACAATGCACACCCTCCTCATTTATTTACAGACAGCTAATCAAGACCATTGCCCTGTCGTCGCGGGTCTTCTACTCCAACTTGATCTGCTGGTTTGCATCTCTCTGTCTCTACATCTTGCTGGTTGAAAATTTTAGGACATGGAAAACAAATAAATTAGTGTGCTTATCAATCATACAGAATAATCATATTGCCTACTTCCTGACAAATTACTTAAATGATTAAGTTCATCTGTAGTGATGGTAGCTAACGGCAGTTATCTTGATTTGTAGGCTGAACCGAGAAAGATGAGCATATACCGTGAAGAGGCAATAGATACTCTCATTTCTTGTCTCAGAAATTCCGGCTTTCCTGCTGCTCAAATAGCAGCTGCGGAGACAATAATGTCACTGCAAGGGGGGTTCACTGCCTCTGGCAAGCCCCTTACTCGGGCTACGCTTCTAAAGCGTGCTGGACTGGGAAAAAGTTACAAAAATTTTAAACGAACAGAGCGGCTTAGCAACATTTCTGGAGAGATTGAAGATACCTCTGTGAGTTTCTTTCAAAATGTTGAACAACATTTCTAGATTTGTGTGTTACTTTTTTTATGTCAAATTTAATTTTTATGCTACTTCTTCTACAGGAAGAAGAGAAAGCAGCAGATGATTGGGAAAGACAAATGGCATTTGTACTAACAAGCCATGAGTTTGGTCTGCTGTTTGAGGCTTTAGCAGAAGGCTTGAAGAGCAGAAATGCAGATTTATATTCTGCATGCTTCGAGTCAGCAACATGGCTCATATACATGCTCAAATTTATTCCGGACACTGGGATACTTGGAGCAGCAAGGATCTGCTTACTCAAGTGCTTCATATCAATATTCAAGTCAACAAAGGACACCGATGAGAGGGCCCTGTCATTGCTTGCTCTAAATAGCTTCATACATGACCCAGGTAAGTGGCAATCTTAATGACAATTATTGTTCTATACTGGAGTCTAGAAACGTAGAAAAGATTTGTAGAATCTTTCTGAGTTCTTTTTTATGTTTATTTTGCAATTTTCTTAGTAGTCGGTTGGGAAGTCATCTATATAAATATAATACCATCTTCTCTGTCGCTGGCATTTGAAGCATAAGCCAAACGGAGAGATATTACAAACAAAAAGGAGCACCACAAATCCAACACACCACAACCGCACCCGAACAGCTCAAAAAATAATAACCTATTGAACTAATTCATTTCAAGATGTTATGAATTATAAAAGGACTTGCCATACATGACTGTACAAAAAGATGGGCTAGATCCATTTCTATTTACAGTTCAAATGCTCTTATTCACAGTATTACCTCCCTACTAGAGAATCATTTTACATTTTGGCAAGTGTTTCTTTGATGATATAAGAGGTCTGTGATAGTAACTGCATTTCGTTTCCCGATCTACTTTCAGTTTTAGTACTGAACTTGAATGAGATAAACCTTGACATTGTTATTTTCAGAGGGTTTGCGTGATCTAAATCCCCATATGAAGGACATAATGAAAGGCCTTAGAGAGCTCAGGAAATCCTGTCCCTTGGCATTTGATATGTTGAAAGTTCTTTCTGAAGGGCATGACTCCAATGCTGTGAGTTCAGTGAAGTACATTAAATTATATTATACTCCTGAAAGATGAAAGTATAACAATGCAATTGCTTATTCTTGTTTGGTGGTAGGACTTCTGGAATCATAAAGAGTTGATTCAAGTAGATTCCAGCAAAAATGGGGAAGTGCTCTCCCTAACCTGCTTTAGAGACAAGATATTTTCTGGCCATTCGGATGGAACTATAAAGGTAACTCTGTTCATTGCTGAACTACAAAAGTCTTCAATATAAATTTCACATAAATGAAGAAGCATTTAAGCTTGAGAAGATTAAGGTTAAATTTCAGAAAATATTTTATTGTTTTGAGTGAAATTTATAAAATTTGTGTTTTACCTTCTTGTTGTCAAATTCTCAAGGTCTGGACTGGTAGAGGTAGCATTCTTCATCTCATCCAAGAAATTAAAGAACATACTAAGGCAGTAACCAGCTTCGCAATTTTACAATCAGAAGAAATTCTATACAGTGGTTCGCTTGATAAAACTGCCAGGGTATATTCCAATAATTCATTTGTTCTATTCAGTGGTTCGCTTGAAGTAGTTTTCTACTCTTGATAATAGGTTTGGTCCATTGGCAATGAAGCGATCAATTGTGTACAAGTTCATGATATAAAGGATCAAATTCAGAATCTAGTAGTTGCCAATAGCATGATATGCTTCATTCCACAAGGAGCTGGTATCAAGGTATCATATAAACCATTCCATCCTTTCTGTTGCCAGTGATTTTACATTTCTTCAGTTCTAATTATCATGTTCTTCATCTCCAAGCTTAGCAGTATATTGTTTATGTAATCTGGCCTTATGTTCAATTCGATCATCACTTGTTTTTCATTTATGACCATCATTAATATTTTTATTTTGCTGAAATTTTATTTTTGTTTGTCCACTCTCAATTATATCCATATATGGAAAAATAATCGCATGAAAATGTTTCTTAAATTGATCTGCTCATTTACCTGTTAGGTTCAATCATGGAATGGAGGAACCAAATTGTTGAACTCCACCAAATATCCCAAGTGCTTGACTCTTGTGCGGGGAAGATTATACTGCGGATGCGAAGATGGTAGTATTCAGGTATGAAATTTTCTTCACATGTGATACCAGCTTCTCTATACTAACTTTTCCTGGTTGATAGTTTGATGATCGAAAAAAATTCTGTTTTCAGGAAATAGATTTAGCAACAGGAACATTCGCTGCCATTCAAAGTGGACATAGAAAATTACTGGGCAAGGCAAATCCGATTCGTGCACTGCAAGTTCACAATGGACTGATATATTCAGCAAGCTCTGGCTTAGATGACCCGGGAGTGAAGGTATCTGTCTAAACACAAGAATTCCCTATTGTTCTTTAAAATTCTTGAAACATTAAAAGTTCTGCCGTGAAGGTACTCACAGACTTATCACACATGCATTCGCATATATTTCCTAGTCATACTTCTTCTCATTGGAACTTCTGAGGTAAGTAACAATGTATAATTTTTGTATTGCAAAGATTTGGAATGCTTCAAATTATAATATGGTTGGATCACTACCAACTACATTGAAAGTGCGGGCTATGGCCATAAGTTCAGAACTAGTTTATTTGGGATGCAAGGGAGGAGCAGTGGAAATTTGGGATCAGAAGAAACAGAATAGAATCGAAACACTTCATACTGGTAAAAATGGCAAAGTTCAATGCATGGCTCTCGATGAAAATGAAGAATATTTGGTGATTGGAACTTCTGATGGCAGGATTCAGGTAACTTACCTATTGTTCCACGTCTTCGAAGAGGGATAAATTATAGTGCTTTCTTTTATATTTCGAATCCAATAATTTATCAGTACCATATTCTTACTACAGTAGGCTAATCTATTGAGAATAGTCTGTCATGTGAATTGCAATTTTATTTTTTTATCCAATTTAGCAATTGAGACCTTTCTGCCGGTTTGCAGGCATGGGGACTGAGCTGAAAAAGAAGGATGCTGTAAAAATTCGGACAACAATTTTTGCAAGAGGAGCAACAGGAAGGAAAATAACTTCAAAAGAAATTCTTTGCACTGTTCAAATTACATTCTTTTAGTAAGTATCATTCTTTGTACTCATCAAAATAACCTTCTTCATTTGAGAGTATCACTGTAAAGTGTACATAAATAGTAGAAACACTAATCAATCTTTCTTCGAACTATGAGATGCAACCCCTTATTGATTATACGCATTGTATAGAATGACTGTAATGCATATTTGTAGCATTGTAGTTGTGACTGTAATACATATTTTGTTATGAATCAAACAATGAAATCAATCCACAAGTATGACTAGAAACAATCACAAACAGAATCAACATCGCAGAAACCATACAACAAACTATGCACAAACAGAGTTAACATGGTTCGGCTAAACCAGCCTATACCCACGGAATCTAAATATGCCAAGAAGCCTTTATTCCCTCAAAAAAAAAAAAAATTACAGTCTTGGAGAAGACAATTCAAGCTTTTTAACAAGCAATAGAACGTAAAGAATGAATGCCTATATCTCTCAGAATCCACCCCGAAATATTGTTCAGCATATATACCTGCATATGAGATTAAACTGGCCCAACTACCCAGTAAGAGCCAAGCACAGTAAGCAACTAATCTGTCACGTAATTTAAAATTTATTAAGTGTACCCAGTTGAATGCTGAGAACACCTCTGCACATGTTTGTAGTTCTTTATGAATGGCATCCTAATTTAATCCCTATGATATGAAAATTCAACCCCATTTGCAAGTTTAGATTCGAATAAATGGGCTGAGTTTGGATTACTGGCATACTAGAATTTTGTCGACAATTGCAAGGGGCGTGGGTATTCTGCTGCAAATCAATCAAGTAACTCAGGACAAAAAGTTTGCTTACTGTGCTGGAATCCTGGTTGAGGTCGACCTATCGCCATCTTTGCCTGATATTCACACAGTAGAGCTTCCGAATTATGGGTTTAAAGTGGAAATCAACTATGTGAATTTGCCTTCGAAATACTGGCTGCCAGAGGTCTGGTCACATGGTTAACAACTATCGTCATGCCATTAGGAAACAAAAGTCTACTGCCCAGAAAGACTTGAATACTAATAGAGTTAAATCGGAATCTTAGTTATTTGAGGTAATATTTATTGTGGTTTTTCAAAAACAGCAGATGGCAGAATAAAAGAAGCATACCCACATGTGCAATAGTTAAACCAAAGCCATTTCCAATAATCACTTTGTCAATACCTGCAAATTCGCATTTGTTATTTAAGTTGTTCACATTCTTAGTCAAGTGATGTGTGGCTCTGCTGTCAGCCCTTACCAGCTGCACCTAATGCATTGGAGATGAAAGCTGACATGTAATTCTGCCCACTGCCTTGAACTTGTGCTTGACTTTGCTTAGTCTGATGCAGTTGATGATAATATTATTGGAAGTGTGGTTGCTGAGGTTGTTGAGGTACATAGTCATGATTGAACCTATGGAAGCAAACAGCTGCTAAATGTCCTGATTTGAAGCAGATTTTGCACATTGGCCTGCCATTTCCAAGACCAGCTGTTTGAATTCTGCCTCCTTGTCCAGTTCTACCACCAAAGTTTGCTTTAACTCTGCCATTTCCAGCATTACCATACCGTTAATTGCCTTGATTGAAACCAGCACCACCAAATCCTCGATTATAGCCATGGTTTACTCCTTTCTTCTGGAATTGTTTTGCTTGAGAGTAATTTGCAGCATAGTTACTTCTCACATCAGCTGCTCAATTAAATTTTTGCTGTTCAAGTCTGCACTCATGAGTCAGCAAAACAGTGTAGACTTCATGGATATTCATAGTCACCTCTTCTAGTGATATGCACCGCAGCAGAATGATATTGGGATCCAAGTCCAACAAGAAGATAAAGGATGAAATCCTCATCCGAAACTTGAGTAACAGCTGCTACAAGACTATCAGCTATATTTTTCATCTTTTAAAAAATATTATGCCATAGAAAGAGAATCCTTCATCTTTGATTGCAACTGAAACCTGAGTTGGAAAGCTTTGGCTTTGGATTGAGGTCCAAATTATTTTTCCAGGCCTTGTCACACCCAAGTTGAAGAACTATAGTTGAATAATATTTTTTCAGAGTAATTTCACATGAAATTCTTTGCATTATTTAATTGAGAATTATTCTTTGCACCCTTCAAAATAACCTTCTTTCATTTGAGAGTATATTGTGAAGTGTCCAGAAATATAGTCGAAAAATTAATGAATCTTCAAACATATGAGATGCAACCCAAGACTGGACTATACTACCTGTTTGCCGCATTGTATAGAATGATTGTAATACATATTTGTAGTTTTGTAATTATACTTGCTGATGTGTAGCATTAACAAAAGTAGAAGGCTGACCGAAGCAGCTCAATATCTTAAAAGACCAAGGAGTTGTAAGCAGAAACTTCTGGGAACGTAAAATAGCTAATCCTGTAGAGATTAGTCCTGTGTTATAAGCTCTATATATAATAAAAAATGTAGCATTCTGCAACATCTATGAGACGCGAGTATCTCTTCTTAACAACCTCCATTTCCAAAGCTCCGTCTGTTTTCAGTAAGAGAAGACAAACTTGTAGCTTTCACCAAATATATTGAAGAAATTAATGGAGCTCTAAATGGTTGCCGAGAAGAATATGGAAGCTTCCCCACTTCAAAATACAACACAAGAATCATCAGAACCTGAAAAGGGTGGCTTCGGAACCCAGCCCTTCATCATAGGTTATCAGTCGTATACACCACTCACCTCTATATACATGCGTATATATTCAGCTAATTAACCATTGTTGAGATTCATAATCTGATTCCTTCATTAATTTCCATTTTGGCTGAAATATTACAACAGTGGATGAATCATTTGAGCAAGTTGCGAGTTACGGGCTGATCCCAATGTGATATTCTACTTGATGGATGGTTACCATATTGAATCTGCAAATGCAGCAAGCCTGTTGTGCATATATGGTCAACTGTATCCAATGCTTGGCAATCGTGGTTGCTTTTGTGACACAATGAGATAGCAAGAAAATGATAAATTCCCAAACCTAGAGAAAGAAATTTTTAATCACGGCAAAAGTTCCATTTAAAAAAACAAAATAACATATTATATTAATTCTAAAATATAAAATCTTG
This sequence comes from Swietenia macrophylla, assembly GCA_032401905.1. NCBI lineage: Eukaryota > Viridiplantae > Streptophyta > Magnoliopsida > Sapindales > Meliaceae > Swietenia > Swietenia macrophylla. The sequence continues at coordinate 3,092,550 of CP135561.1, read as the reverse complement.
CAATATTTCAAAAATACTCTTAAGTACAATCCTTAAATTAAAACAGACTCCAAGCATATAGAAACAGTGTGAATTTTAACCTCGAAAATGATTCGGTTGGTACGTTAAAGAGTTCGAAAAGAACTTTCTGTTGATATGTGGTGTGTTTTGTAACTCTCCCCAATTAAAAATTTTGGTCCCTGAAAGTTTAGTGTGCATGAACTGCCAGACCGCGTCATTTTGTTTCTGATTCTTAGGTTATATGCTCGGTTTTGGGTACTTGTTCTCGGATCCTTCTCTAGTCTTCTGGTAAGTATACTTTATATGTCCTTAACTTCCTTCATTTTGTTAAATGTCACGCATGTGTATGTACTACTACTTATAGTTAAAGCTTACGTGTTTTCTTTGATCAAAACGTTGAATTCGAATTAGTCGCCTACGTCGAATATTACGACTGAATTCAGAAGCATTTACTTGGTCTTGGAAAGATGCCTCATTTTTGAAGGTACATGGAGCTGCTGGCTCTGATCTAAGGCTATTATATATGTTTAATTGGAATCATATTTTCACGTAACATATTATTATGAGAATCTTTTGTTTGATGAATACTGAAAAAATCTATAAGTTTTCTGGAAACTTTTAACCTCATTATGTTTTTACTTTTTGGCTTTGCTTTGTCAGTGACTGTAATAATGCAAGTAATTGTTTTGCGTATCCTAAAGCATTCCCGTATTGGTGTCACAGGGCACGACGACTCTATGACTAACGGCAATGATCCCTCAGCTAAAGACTCCTCCATGCAGCCAGTTTGGTAGCCATTGCAGCCCTGCGACACCAGCCCAATTCGTCATTTTGCTATCCTCTTTGGAATTCATATATATCGGTGCTGGCTGCATGGACCTTGTTCAATGGCGTTTGCTACAGAGCAATTAGACAAGAAGACAATCCCAACAATCAAAGAGTGTTACGGAGTTCCTTCAACTCGTACCATGCATCAATAGGTGTGTCAATAATTGTAGCATTGACATTATTATCTATATGCCAGGCCATTTAGGATGGAAAGTGGGTTTTGGTGTTCCTGCAGTTCCGATGGTGTTTTCAGCTCTAATTTTCTTGTGGGGTTTCTTATCTTTACATCAACGTGAAGGCTGAGAAGGGCTTGTTTACGAGTTTGGTATAAGCGATTGCTTCCCTTAGGAAAAGAAGCCTTGGTACTTCAGCCAGTTATGCAAACTTCTATTATGGCCAAGGTTCAAACTACATTATACCCACTCACAACCTCGTTACATTATGATTACGACCATATTTGTTCAAATATAAAACTATTACTTGGATTTACCTTCAAACTTAATTTTTGATGTCAAATAGCAGTTTAACATAATATATCCAGCATGTTTGACCTTGTAATCTTGGTTACAAATAGCAAAATGTGCCACTTGTACTGTTTAATATTTGAACCACGTGCTTAAGCTTGTAACTTCTTATGTTTCAATTTGTTACTGATATATATGCAGGTTTCTTAACAAAGCTTGCACGATCGAAATCTTGAGAAGACTTAAAGCCAGATGAGACAGCTCCAAATCCATGGAAACTCTGCAACATAGACCAAGTAGAATCATTTAAAGCATTACTAAGAGTCATTCCAATGTGGTCTACTGGCATCATGCTACAACTTAGCTTTAACCAACAATCATTTATCACACTTCAAGCTAAAATTATGGAGCATCATATCACTCCAAATTTCCAAATTCCGGGAGGTTCATTCATAACACTAACAATATTGATTGCCATATATGACCAAGCTATTTTCCCAATTCTTTAAGAGTTTGCTGGAAATCCTCGTGGACTCAACCCGAAAATGCGCATGGGAGTCGGATTGGTACTATCTGCAGTGGCAATGGCACTGTCTGCAGCCGTAGAGAGCATTAGGAAGAAAACTGCTATTGATCAAGGGGTGGCTGATAAGCCTACAACTGTCATGGGCATGTCTGCTATGTGGCTAATACCACAATATTGCTTGTTTGAGTTGGCTGAAGCTTTCAACGCAGTTGGCAGGTAGAATTTTGCTACTCTCAGCTTCCCAAGAGCACGGCTAGCATGGATATGGCTATTTTTACACTTGGACTGGCGGTGCAAACTTTTTAGGAGGTGGTCTGGTGAAGATTGTTGATGGGTTACAAAGAAAGAAGGGAAAGAGATTGGCTTCCAATAACTTGAACAAGGGTCATCTGGATTATTTCCATTGGCTTGTTACAGCAAAGTGTTTAGTTAATTTCGGCCATTTTCTCATCTATTGTTGGGCTTATGAACCCTACGAGAATGAGGACAAAATGGTGATGATAGATAAAAGGGCAGAAAGCAATGAACATGATGAGGATGATGATGATGATACTATATATATATATATAAAACCATTGGCTTGTTACAGCAAAGTGTTTGGTTAATTTCGGCCATTTTCTCGTCTATCGTTGGGCTTATGAACCCTATGAGAATGAGAGCAAAATGGTGATAGATAAAAGGGCAGAAAGCAATGAACATGATTAGGATGATGATGATGATACTCTGTGTGTGTGTGTGTGTGTGTGTGTGTAACTCACCTGGAATTGGACTATGATTTTCGCCCAAGGTGTAAATATGGATGTCATAAATAAATTACCATGTGGATTTAGTTCATGAATGTTCACCCAAATTAAAAATGGCAAAAAAGGGAATTCCAGCTTGACCTTGAGCATGGAAAAGATCTCTCTCATCTAAATTTTCTACCATTTATAGCCCAGAGGGTTTAACCGTTACCAAACGTGGCACCAACTAGCTTCGTTTACGGTTTACCCCCAAAATATGGAAAAAGCTATCGTTATTTATCATAGTAACCGACTTCCCAGCCAACCTATGCAATTAAAAACCTATCTATGCTTGCTTATAAGCAGACTTTTGTAGCTTAGTTAATCGGAATATTAACTCTCGGTTCCATCGGCAACTGCTAAGTATTGCTCGCTAATCGGAATATTAACTCTCGGTTCCATCGGCAACTGCTAAGTATTGCTCGCGAATGCTGCTATTGGTAAGTGCAGCCCGAGGCTGAGAGCTAGCTAATGACAACGCATTTAGCATGTTAAGTTATAGGTGAATGGCACGATACTCGTTAATATATCGCATAGGACATTAGGAAATGCAGATTAGATTTTCAGAGAATTGATTAAAGACATTCAATTTAAGCCATCAGCTGTTTAGTTTTTGTCACTGTTTATCTCATACTTCGTGTTGTCTTGGAGAAAATTGCCGGCAAAGTACCTTGGCGGTCGTTTTCCATCTCTCTAAAGAGACCCGTAATACGTAATATAAGATACGACAGGTACAAATATTTACAAATAAAATACAATACAATTGTGCCTAAAATGGTATGCTCTCTTTTGCTCCGCCGTACGGCATAACTAAGGCGGCCGCCGAGGAACTTACGCAAACGTTAAGGAAACACTAACTTATTATTCTTTTACTTTGAACTTTATATATATTCTACAAGTTTTTGCTTTAGCTAGTCTAGAACTCTTTGTGGTCAATTCAATATTGCAGCTTGACGATGGAGATCACCGAGAAGAATGCAGGCCAACAGAAAATGAAAAGCAAAAAGGGTGGCCTTCGGACTATGCCTTTTATCATAAGTGAGTTCTGATAACTACTTACAGCTTTTTAATACATGCTTACAGCGAAAGAAACTAGCAGTACTCGGATTCTTTCGATCATATATCCATGATATAATTCTGCAAATTTGTGTCTTATTGCAGCAAATGAGGCATTCGAGAAGGTTGCAGGGTTCGGGCTTCATGTCAATATGATATTGTACTTGATATATGAGTATCACATGAGCAATGCAAACGGACTTAAAGTATTATTCTTGTGGTCAGCCGTATCAAGTTTTATGCCGATCGTTGGGGCTTTTATTTCTGATTCTTTCTTGGGTCGCTTTCGTGTCATTGTTTATGCATCCCTCATTACCCTTCTTGTAAGCACTTTCATTATGTACCAATAGAAACTGTCCTTATTGCTTTGTTACATAATGTTGCTGAAAGGAGATTATAACATTTTTTTTGTTTCTTCGCAGGGCATGATTATGTTATGGTTAACAACCATAATTTCAGCGGTCAGACCACCTCACTGCAACCTGTATGTAGAAACTTGTGTACCTGCAAAACCAGCCCATCTGGCGTTTCTCTTCTTCTCATTTGCTCTCATGTCCTTAGGAGCTGGCGGCATTAGGTCATGCTCCTTAGCTTTTGGTGCAGACCAATTTGACGACTCTAATAACCCGAAAAATGAGAGGACATTGCAGAGCTTTTTCAATTGGTATTATGCTTCAGTTGGAATTTCGATCATGATTTCTGTGACGGTCATAGTTTACATTCAAGATAAAGCAGGTTGGGCTATAGGTTTTGGAGTTCCTGTAGGCCTCATGTTCTTCTCTACTGTCCTATTCTTTGTGGGTTCTTCATTATATATCAAAGTGAAGGCAAACAAGAGCTTGTTTACTGGATTTGCACAAGTTGTATCGGCAGCCTGGAAGAACAGACACCTTGCTTTGCCACCAACGGATTCTGATGGATGGTACTATCACAAAGGTTCAAAGCTTACTCAACCCACAGAAAAACTAAGGTTGGTATAAACAATCCAATAATCGTATCGATATTATATAGAATATGCGTTATTTATACTTAGTCAACTATTGCACAAGCGCTTGCCGATGATCAACATCTTTTTGTCAATAAATAAGTGTTTCATGTCACAATCCATTATGCATAGAAATAAACGACCATAAAATATTAATATTCTTGAACTTTATGTGTTTGATTTTGATATATGCCTTTTTTTTTAATCTAGTTATTTAATAATTTAGTTGGCTCTAATCAGGTTTCTGAACAAAGCTTGCATAATCGAAAACAGCGAGAAAGACTTGGATTCTGATGGAATGGCTATAGAACCATGGAAACTTTGCACAGTGAAACAAGTAGAAGAGCTGAAAGCACTGATAAAAGTTTTACCCATTTGGTCGAGTAATATCATGATTGCCGTGTCTATCAGCCAGCACTCATTACCTGTGATCCAAGCTACCACCATGGACAGGCATATTTTCACTAAAAAACTGAAAATTCCAGCTAGTTCTTTCAGTGTATTTTCAATACTCACTTTGACAATATGGGTAATGATCTACGATCGTTTTCTAGTCCCTCTGCTAGCAAAGTTCGCCAACAGGCCAAGAGGACTTAGCTTAAAACAACGTATTGGAATTGGTCTAGCACTCTCTTGTGTGGCGACAGCAGTGTCAGCTTTGGTGGAGAGAAAACGAAGAAACGTAGCAACTAGAGAAGGATTGGTCGATAATATTCATGGAGTTGTGACAATGTCTGCAATGTGGCTAGTGCCACAATATTGCCTTGTTGGATTATCCGAGGCTTTCAACGCAATTGGGCAAATAGAATTCTATTATTCTCAGTTTCCTAAGAGCATGAGTACAATCGGTGTGTCTCTTCTGTCACTCGGGTTTGCTGTGGGAAGCCTAATTGGTAGTTTAATTGTCTCGATCCTTGACCATGTGACCAAAAGAGGAGGAAAGGTCAGCTGGGTTGCGGACAATCTGAACAGAGCTCACTATGATTATTATTACTGGATTCTATGCATCTTGAGTGTGATCAATTTGTTCTACTATTTAGCATGTAGTTGGGCTTACGGGAGTTGGGAAGAGATTAACGTGTCGGATGGAGAAGTAGTCATGACGAAGGAGGAAGATATGCTCGATGATCCCAAGGGATCTCCCATCATACATCCCCGTATTTGATTTGTATTTTGTACTCGTTGAGGACTATGTAACCATCCGTATAAACAAGTTATCTCAACGGGAGATACCTTTTTTTGTGTATTTATATTTTTTTAACATAAAATTTAAAATAAATATTATAAAAAAATTTAAATATAAAAATTATAACAATTAATATAAAATTAAAAATATATAATATAAAAAATTTAATTTAAAATAATTAATATAAAAATTAAAAAATTAAATATATTTTACATTAAATATATTATAATCGAATTAAATCTGCTAGAAAATTTTGTACTACAACCAAGAGTCACCCTCCTTTGTAGTAATGAATGAAACAATAGCTTGCTAATCTCAATTAATTAATATAATCTACTTGGTATTCACCTTGATTAATTCTCACCGATAATTTCAAAATTAGCACTGATCAATTTAGTTAGCATGGTTACATGAATTTTAGAAATTTTTGAATTACAAATCATTGTTAATCAAGTGGTCCGAATTAAATTTAACAACTATTAAAATTTAGATTCTCTTATTTTTTTAATTTTTAATTAAATATATTTAACAATAAAATAATTTAAATTATATTTTAATAAAATATAATATTGTTAAATATAAAACGTTTTATTATTTTGTTAAATTAAAAAAAAACCACGCGAGAGGATTCAAATCCGCGGCGACTAAATCTCAAGGGTGTTTTCGTAACTTCGCTGCTAAAGGCCTTTGACCTTCCCAAGTCCCAACTAGGACCGGGCGCCAGATTTTTATCAAATTCAGTTGATTTTGCGCGGCAGCGAAAAAAAGCACATCCTAGTTATCTTGTTCAGTACCGTGCGTACTCTTTACAGTCTAAGCGTGCTGCTTCTCTCAAACTCTAAACCTCCGATCCCTGTTGTCGTTTTTGTAACCGCCTTTGATTTGAAATGGCTCCGATTGCAGTTGGTGACTCCTTGCTTGACGGTACCCTCGCTTACTTCGATGAGAAAGATGAACTGAAGAGTGTGTCCGTACACTCCCTCGCTGCTGGTAAAAAGGTCATCCTTTTTGGTGTTCCCGGTGCTTTCACTCCGACCTGCAGGTAATTTTACTTTTTGGGTTGTTGGGCACTGAATATTTTTGGTTAACAGCCTGATCAATCGGGCCGTGCAACTTCATGGTTGATCGCACTTGTTAATTAATTTTCTTCTTCCCTTTGTTACTTGTTTTGATTTCCTACATTTCTTATTATAGCTTTAAGCATGTGCCTGGCTTTATTGAGAAAGCGGAGGAATTGAAGTCGAAGGGCGTCGATGATATTCTCTGCATTAGTGGTACTTTCTCGCCTTTTATATTCTGAATTATTATATTTAAAGTCGACTTCATGTTTAGATATTCGGAATTCGTGTTATGTTTTGCAAAATTAAAAAAAAAAAACCGTTAAGTATTTCAGGTGTTATATTCATAAAGATCTTCATATTATCCTTTAATGGTATGAGATCAAGTAACTAACGATCTTAAGGCATTTGTGAACTCAGCTTTAGGTGGAACTGTTAGAATCAAAGGCCCTCGTCTTCTTCTGCTTCTAAAATTAAAAATTGGCATGTTTGGTTTTTCACAACGTAACCAGAAATTTTATGCTGTAGAATCAAGAATTATGAAGTTTTCCTTAATTTTATAAATGGGAATTTAATTCCTTGCTAGGAAATGTGACTGAAGAGTATCTTGATTTTGTAGTAAACCTTGAATTTCTTCCTATATATTGATGAATTACAAATATTGAAATGAGGATTTTACTGATCTACGCTGGAGCATTTATTCTTGTTGGACAATCTTTTGAGGCTTATGCATTCAGATTTCCTTTCCACGTTGCTTTTAATAGTTATTTTGATTTAGTGATAGTTTATGTATTACGACTACTTACCGACAATGTGGACATAATTTGTATATTAACAATGTTAATGTCTCGCTGACGAATTCTTTAATTAGTTATTTAAGCCGGTACTGTCATTGCTAGTTTGTTATTTCCATTCATCACATGCATTGATTTGCCAAGAGTCTTCAAAGTATGAATCTCATGACTATTTTTCTTGTTAATGATGTAATCTCATTGACTTATTTAATATTTCGAATTTCATAAAGTAAACAGTGCTTATTTTGCGGATGAATTTCTTACATTTGGACATTGTGTGTGCAGTGAATGACCCATTTGTGATGAAGGCATGGGCCAAAACATTTCCGGAGAACAAGCATGTGAAGTTCCTTGCTGATGGCTCGGCAAAATACACCCATGCTTTGGGGCTTGAGCTTGACCTCAGAGAGAAAGGACTCGGCACTCGATCAAGGAGGTTTGCTCTCTTGGTTGATGACCTCAAGGTGAAGGTCGCAAATGTGGAATCTGGTGGAGAATTCACAGTGTCCAGTGCCGACGACATCCTCAAGGCTCTCTAAATTCGTAGTTCCCTCACATACCAGCTGCTGTTAGTAGTGCCGGTTCGAGTGTTCTTAGTCTGCTTGGGCTTTTATCTTTCAGTCAATATAATTACTAGTGGATTTCCTTACGTATGTGTTGTGTCGATTGGTTAAATGTTATGTCATGCTTTCTTATCTTGTGTCATTCGTACTTCGCCAACCAGCTCTTGGCAAATATTGGTACATGTGTTTTTCAAAATCCATTTAGAAAGAAAGGGGGAGCAATCCAACATAGAGTTGTTGGACTGGTTTCGCTCTTTAAGGCGAATAGAATGCAAACTTGAATGAGCCCTGAAAATGGAGCCAGCTTGATGTTAAAAGCCAGTAAGCAATTTCTGAAAGGTTGTAAATAAATAAGCAAGGCAAGCAGATTTTGTCTGTTAATTCAATTGGGTTTCATTGTTCAAGCAAATGTGCAACTTGAATTTCCCTATCTTGACTTGTCAACATCCACAACCAGCTCCCATTACAAACTTCAACGCATTAACAATGACATGAAAGCAGGCATGGCTGGTCGGCAATGGCAATGCCGACAGACAAGAGGACAAAGGTGTCAATGACCCATTTTTATAGGGCTTTGCACGTGTATGAATAGAAACAAGTCGATATTGATAGAGGGAGGACATCTTTCTTGTTTATTTTCTTCTAATAAATGCATGCAACGGTCGCATTTAATATGTTCAAAATAGTATTAAAGATCTTATTTTGAAAAACCTGACTTGACTTTCAAACCCTTTCTTGTTTTTACTTCACTGGAAATAAAGAATTCTTCCATCTGTGGTTTCTAGCTGCTGTTTTCTTCCCACTTCCAGAACATTAATAAATGTTGTTACCTGAGAAAATTTTTCACATTGAGCCACGGCGAATAACACTCGTCTCTTCTTTCTTCAGTGCCAGTAATCATTGAAATATTGTTCTCTTCTTTTCTTCACCATGAAGAAGCTAATTGCCTACTACTTAATCAGTCATCGTCTTTCTAATACAACATAGAAGTAAATTTTTAAAGATTTAGATTTTATCCATAGACAAACAAATATTGTACACATTAGTGACAAATTCGTTTCCCCTGGTCGAGGTAGTCGGGAAAAATAGTATGGACCGTAGAAGAGTAATGAATGAAGGAATAAAATTAATGAGTAAACAGAGTTGGTTGGTTTATAGTACCTCCATAGCAATAAATTACAAAGCTGGAAACCAGCCATGAAAGGGGATAGACGGGCCGTTTGAGAGAAGAGAAGGGCCCAAGTACTGCATTTCGAAAAAAATTTCTGTTATATTTGAAATTTATCGGGGGGACGAAAAAGTGAGACCCTTTTGACTGTAGACAACTAATCTTCTATTTCTCTCATTAATTTTTAACGTTCTTTTTTTTTTCTTTTGTTTTCTTGAAACGAGACTATGATTATTTAATATCGTCTCAAGGCTCCCACATTGAACACTTTAAGAAACTTTTCTCTTCCTTTCTTCTTCTGCTCTGGAGTTTTTTTTAACTTTTTGTGTTGGAAACATCCTGTGTTGTTTTCTTTAACGGAACCTTTTAAAGAGGTTGCTGCAGCTAAAGAGGTTTATTACTGTACAATTTGTTGCTGAGTTTAAGAGGATGAGTGCATCAAAGTTCATTAAATGTGTTACAGTTGGAGATGGAGCTGTTGGGAAGACCTGCATGCTCATTTGTTACACAAGCAACAAGTTCCCCACCGTAAGTTCTGCGGATCCATCTGTCAAAATCTCTTGTTTCCTCGTTGATTTTCTTGTTTGGGTTCCATTTATGAATTTCTATGTGGTTTATCTCTATGGGTCTTTCCTCTCCTCGCAATGGAGTAATTTAAGATATGTAGATCATCACTTTGCTTTTGTTTTGCTTAGTGAGCTTGTATTGTGTGTATGTTTGACTTAAGCACCAAACTTGGGATCTCTCTCTCTCTCTCTCTCTCTCTGATATTGTTGTTCTTTTTGTTTACAGGATTATATACCAACAGTGTTTGATAATTTCAGTGCCAATGTGGCTGTAGATGGGAGCATTGTGAATCTGGGCCTTTGGGACACTGCAGGTATCTGGGTTCTTCTTGTAATAAGATATGGTCACTTTCAGGTTTTCAATTTAGGGGTTTGGTTGGTACTGTTTGTCTAACTGTTATTCTTCTTTCCTTGATTTAAAGGCCAAGAAGATTATAGCAGGTTGAGGCCACTGAGTTACAGAGGTGCAGACATATTTGTGCTAGCTTTCTCATTAATTAGTAGGGCAAGTTATGAGAATGTTCTCAAGAAGGTAATGATTTCAATATTGATGCCTTTTCCCATTCAATTTCTTGTTCTACTTTTATGATGTCTTTCTTTTGTTACTGCTATTTGAAATCATGTTTGACAAAAGTCTTTTTTTTATTTTTAATGAAAGCTTGTGTGGTTGTTTGTTGGTTTACACTTTAGTATCATGAATTTATGTTTTCTTTGTTATTCAATTCAAGTAATTTGTGTCATTTTCATGTAGTAGAAAGCTTTTGTCAGAAGTAACTTCATGAAATTTCATCTACCAGTTATTGAAACAATACCTTTATTTATTTTTGTTCTCAGTGGATGCCCGAACTTCGTCGATTTGCTCCAAATGTTCCAATTGTTCTTGTTGGAACGAAGTTAGGTAGGCTGGTTTACAAATTTGCTGATGATATTGCACGTATCATTTCTCATGTTGAGAGATTTTATGATTATTCTCAAGTACATTGATCTTTTCATCTGTAACAGACCTTCGTGAAGATAGAGGGTATTTCGCTGATCACATGGGATCTAATGTCATAACAACTGCTCAGGTATGTACTGCTTGTAAATAATTTTGGATATCATTTGGTTTATGTTGTGAGAAAATAGCTCAATCAGCTAATTATACCAAACAGGGAGAGGAGCTGAGGAAACAAATTGGTGCTGCAGCATATATTGAATGCAGCTCTAAGACTCAACAGGTAAGCTAGTTGGTAAATACAAAGTTTAATGATTTGCGGATGTTTTTGTATCATCGTCCAAGTTCCAATACTGTTGTTGTTTTATCATACAAATACTGAATGCAGCTCTTACGTGATTTTTGTTTGATTTTTAGAATGTCAAAGCTGTTTTTGACACTGCAATCAAGGTTGTTCTTCAACCTCCAAGGAGGAAGGAGATGGCTATGAAGAAAAGGCACAGAAGGTCTGGCTGCTCAATTGCGTAAGTACTTCACTGTTTGCCGTTGTAATCGAGGGCATGACAATACCATAAGAGACATTTGAAGTTCGAACCATTTAGTTGAGTTTAATGTTGTGCATTTACATAACTTTGTTAACAATTGTTGAAGGCTTATGCGTGTGCATTTGTTGCCTCCATGAATTATCTGCTCATTTTCATGTTCTCTTATGACAGCAGGAGCCTTGTGTGTGGAGGTTGTGATTGTGATGCTTAGACAATATTGGCAGCTGGATGGGGATGTGCTTGGACATTCGGAAAATGCTGAATCCTGACAACCACTTGCACCTCTTACTACCTACCTTTCGTGTGCAGTGTAGCTGTTGCAGTGATCTTATAGTTTGAACTAAGAAATTTAGAAACAGGAACTCCTATTCTCCGAACTGAATGGGAGACGAATGGAGGGAAATTGTTCATTCTCTCGTTCTCGCGTACTGTTGTTACCAAGTAAATTATGCTGTAGTCTGCAGATTGTTTTGATGCTAATGTTACATATTGTGTGACTGGAGGTTCGTTATTTGTCAATGTTATTGCTGACATATTCATAGCTATCATCATCATCATCATTTACCTGGCCAACAAAGTCAATTACAATTAAGTTTTGGCAAGTTTCATTGCGGAAATGACTAACCTGCAAAATCAATCTTTGTGTGTTGAATTCCAAAATGGCTCAAGAACTCGCAGTAGACCTGTAAGTCATGAATGCAGCTGCGTCATCAAAGGCAAAGTAAACAGCTTGCCAATTAAAGAATTTGAGTTGGGTCGATTTACAAAAATCCACCGACAGAAACAGTAAGAAACAGAAACATTTGCAGTCCCAAAATTCAATGTTTGTTGCTTGGTCCGAATACAGTTCCTAGATTCTTGTGTTGGACATATACATACATAATCTTGACTCCACTTCTCACTTCCCCATACGCATCCACTTGGACATTGAGACAAGTTTCTTGCTATATGTTCTGTAAAACATGCAACCAAATACACAAACAAATTATTATAAATAAGGCTCATTACTGGCATTGCAAAGAATTTCAACTTCAGTTCGACTCTTATTCTGGATGTAGATCCACCCTCATAATCAATAAGTTACGGTAATTATTTATAATGAACTTCTGTTTTCTTCAATCTTCTGTGTGTTTTCTATTACTCTCTATCACCTTTCCAGCTACCGAACACTTTGATTAGAAACATCTGTGATGAGTAAGGGAAGGACGGGATTATGATGGATCAGACCCCTGCTTTTTTTAGCTTCTGTATTGCAGAAGGTAATTGAATGGCCCATGGGCCCACAGTCCCCCAATCTTCTATGCATTACATTGACTCGTCCTCGACTTTTAATTGTAGTCCATGTCGTGTTTATATTATATTAAAGATATTGTGGTGAACTTAATTTATTTAATAATTATATTAAATAATAAAAATTTTAGTTTAATAATAATATTATTAAATAATTAAAAAATTATAATATTTTTATTTATTTAATATTTTTATAAATATTTTAATATATATATAAATATTTTCTTAAATATCAATTAATTTTTTAAAAATATGACTAAAAATCTTTAAAATATAAATATAATTAAAAAAATAAATAAATAATTATTAAATAAATTTATCAAATTATACATAAATTAATACAATATTATTATTATTATTATTATTATTTGAATAATTAATTAAATTCATGTTAAAAAATTTAAATTTAAATATAATATAATTATTAATTATATTGTATTATTTATTAAATAATTATAATATTTTATATTAATTTAAATTTATAAATTTTTATTAAATTAATTAATGGTGTTAAAAATTATGCCCCCCCTCTAACCATCAAATTCGGGCGTTGGTCCAAAACAACTTCTAGGTTGATTTTTTTTAAAAAAAAAAACTAAAATCTGACTAAATATAACATGTGTAAATTAAAAGGAGGGTGTTTTAGTAATTATATACAACTTCTACTCCTCTTTACCTCGGACGCGGCGAATTGATCACCGCGGTTAAATAACTGAACAAGACCAAAGCGATAACATTCTGCTTCACCGGGAAGCCAAAAACCCCAATATGGAGCCCCTGCTACCTAAGAGCTGGAGCATCCACAACCGACCCGAGATCATTGCTAAATATGAAATCCTGGAGCGCGTGGGTGCTGGCGCATACTCCGACGTTTACAAGGGCCGCCGATTATCCGACAACCTGATAGTGGCTCTCAAGGAGGTTCACGACTATCAATCAGCATTCCGCGAAATCGAGGCGTTGCAGATACTCCAGAACTACCCAAACGTTGTCCTATTGCACGAGTATTTCTTGAGGAAAGACGAGGACGCCGTCCTTGTGTTGGAGTTTCTGAGGACGGATTTGGCGGCTCTGATTGCGGAAGCCAAGAGAGAGGGTGGAATTAGCGTTGGGGAGATTAAGAGATGGATGGTGCAGATTTTGTGTGGAGTGGACGCGTGTCACAGGAATATGATCGTGCACAGGGATTTAAAGCCTGGGAACTTGTTGATCGGAGAAGATGGGGTTCTCAAGTTGGCTGATTTTGGTCAGGTAATTGCCAAATTTTTTTTTTTTTTTTTTTGTCCTTTGATTTGTTGAAATTTTTGTTTTTGGATGTCTGTTTGCTTAATTTAGGATGATAATTTGACGTTTAAATTATCTGATCAATCACTAAATGAAGATAATTGTTAAGATTTTTATCAAACATTTTGACTGAGTGTGCTTTTGGTTATAGGAAAACTTAGTACATTAACCTCTGACATTTTGAAAGTTGAGATGCCTGGTTGCCAAAATATGAATGGTTTGTTGGTAGCTACTCCTATTTTTTTATGGGTGCTAATTGGTCTAACACCCTTGGTTCCCTCTTTGAGGAGAAAACAATAAATTTGTGCCAACTTAACAGCTTACACTAATTCAAAATTAATATCATAGATATCATAGTATTTTCTTGATAAGACAGAGCATATTGAATATTATAGATCAGAAGTAAAGTTTTGACCATTGATGTTATGGTTTAATGTGTATACTTTCTACATTATGTTTCATATTGTCCTGCTGAGAAAATACATAGAACTTGATTTAGCTCAATGCAAAAACGTTATTGTATTATGATGATTTTTGGTACCATTTATCTTTAGTTGAAACTAATTTTTTTGACCGGTATGATTTTTATTTGATGCTGACCTAATAAAGAAGAAAAAATTTGAGGACTAGTTATCTCTCTAAATTGGAAGAGCATGAATTCTATCCATGGAAGCTTGTGGTTTAATGTCAACTTCAACTTCAACTTAATATATAAAGAAAAATATATGTATGAAAGAAGAACGAGAAGAATCTATTTGCCAAAGAGAAAAGAAAATAAAAATGGGAGCAAAAATTATTCAGGTTATTTATAAATCATTCCTTCTGGGTTAGCTTAACATGATGACTATGCCAGTAGAGCTTGTAGGCAGCCTTGTGTTTAGGAGAATCTCAATAATTATGTCGTATATAACACATCATTAATATATCAGTCCTGGATGCCATTTCTCCCCTTTGGAAGTCTATAAATTAAAAAAAAAGGCATTAATGTGTCACATACGCTGTTCTGAAGGAATTGACTCTTGTTTTTTACTCTGTTTTCAGGCAAGGATACTCCTGGAGCGTGAATTTGTTGCTTCTGTTGACAATTCCCTGCCTTTTGAACTGGATGCTCCATGTGAGAAAAATATCCATCAAGCACCTCAGGTTGGTGATGACATAGAAAATGCATCCCAAGAACAATGTGGTAATCAAGAGCCAGGTGTTATGAATAGAGAAGAATATTGTAGGGTGTTAGATGAACTCAAGGCTAAACACACAGTAGAAGAAACTGATAAGGAAACGAATGTTCAAGATGGAGATACATCTTGTCTTGCAATATGCACAGCAAATGACGTAGAAGATGATCTTTTCAAGGGCTCTTATTCTTATGATGCAGAGGATGCTGGAGATGGCAGACAAGGTGCTCTCACATGCTGTGTTGGAACTCGCTGGTTCAGGGCCCCTGAACTGCTCTACGGATCCACATCCTATGGGCTCGAGGCTGACCTGTGGTCATTGGGCTGCATATTTGCAGAGCTTTTAACTCTACAGCCTCTTTTCCCTGGGTCTTCTGATATTGAACAGCTTGCCAAAATTATTAATGTTTTGGGCAATTTAACGGAAGAAGTCTGGCCAGACTGTGCTAAACTTCCTGATTACAGAACGATTTCATTTAATAAGGTAGAAAATTCAATTGGTCTCCAATCCTGCCTGTCTAACCGCTCCACTGATGAAATATCTCTTGTTGGAAAACTTGTTTGTTATGATCCGGCTACCAGAGCTACTGCAATGGAACTGCTTCAAGATAAGTATTTCCAAGAAGAGCCCCTTCCAGTGCCAACATCTGAGCTACATGTTCCTTTGACAAAGAGTAGTCAAGATGAGGATTCTCCTCGTGGATGGTATGATGACATGGGTTCGGACTCTGATTTTGATGAATTCGGCCCTGTAAATGTCACGAGAACCAATACCGGTTTCTCTATACGCTTTTCTTGAGCAGGAGTTTTGAGGTACAATATTTAAAAACTATTTGTATCTTAGATCAATGGAACCTCATGTCTTGCTTATACAAATACAATTGTTTGTTTTTTTCGGGGTTGCAAAACATCCTTAATCCTTGTAAAACTGAAAGACAATTACGGCAATTCGTTGCTTTACATGTTTGTATGCCGACTGCTGCACCGAAGGCATGTTTATTTTATGGCCCTGAAATATATCAAAAGAACTCGAGGTTCCTCGTACAACTGTTAGTTGTATCTTCCACCCCGTCCTTCATATCAATCCTGCGAATTTGGTGCTACAGTTTCAACATTAGCTCTCAAACCCTCTCAAAACAGTTAGAATGTTCGTACCTTGTTTATTTATTTGCTTTTCAGAATCATTATCAATTTTCACTCATAATTGGCATTAAATTTAATTACTACTTACCGTGCCTTATAAAGCTTCTATTCAGGAATCTATTTTGAAGTTGAAATATAACATGTCGTGATTTAGGAGGTCACTTTATCTCAGCAGCAAGCATTTCGCTTGTTCATATTGAAAGAAATTAGTTTCTGTCAGCTATTTGTGAGCAAAATAAATTGAGGCCACCAGTAAAATTCCCAAGCATGCAACTGATCATCACATAGCAACAACCCTAAATATTCATACACAATATAGTATTGACTGTTAAAGGGTATAAAAATTCAAATACTGGGTACTCAAATCAAAGCTCTGATTGTGCTGAAGTTTGACCACTGACCAAAGGCTAGATCATTCTTCTTTAAAACTCAAATGGGCACCATTTGCCTGATCACGATAGTGGATCACTGGTAATTAGTTGTTCAAATGAAAATTCTGACCTTTTTAAAAACTATTCTTAATATACCTTACTCTTATTCCTGCGGAAGAAGAGCTATCTCGATTTCTTGGAGAGATTTTCCTTTGGTTTCGATGACATTTCTCTTTACAAATACGACTGCCATCAAGCAAACGGATGCAAAGATAGAGTACAAGAGCTGCGGCCCGAGTTGCTCCAGCAATCGCAAAAATAGCAAGCCCACAAAGAAATTTATCACCTGAAGGAAAACAGAGATGCAAACAATTACAATATTTGCCAAAGTTAACACAATTTCCACATATTGGTTCAAACTTCAACTCACAACTGTGGAGCACCAGAAAAGTTTAAAAAAATTAATGAAAGGTAAAGAAAATGTGAAAGGAAATTTACCCAGTGGACAGACATGCACACAGCCATTGCTTTTGCTCTAATTCGACTAGGGAAGATTTCAGGTAGTAGAAGACCTGGAACTGGACCAGCTCCTAGAGCAAATGATAAGACAAACCTGCATAAAGTTAACACTTAGGATCCAATTTCATGCAACAAATGAAGATTCTATTCAATTTAAGGGTCTTAAAAGTTAAAGGAGTCTCTTTCGCTGGGTTTACTGGAAACAAACCATGACCAATTTGATTTCTAGACAGTACACAATAACAAAATACAAGTCACATATGAATGCCACATGAACCATTTTCTGACATGGCCACATTATAAATACATGTATAGACATAATACAGATTGTAGAAGGGATTCGCCAGTTACTATTGTACTCACATTAGCATGCCACCAACAGATAGGTATAGAGCTCCAGATTCTGGTCTGAAAGAACTTGATGCAGCAACTTGAATAGCCATCGATACGGCCTGAGTAGATCCATGATAGAGCAGGAATTATTGAATAATATGTTCCATTTATTTATTCAAGGAAATAGATAATCATATTGCTGTTATCTCATTCATGCATGGTAGTAGGGGTGTTTGTGGTAGCTATCATTACAGTAGTGAATAAAACAAGATTAATTTATATGTACTGCCAGCTTCTTTCCTGAAGATTATGTTACTTCTAGAAGATTATTCTATCTCATTCTCATTTTCCATTTGTCACTAATTAGCTCCTTCCCCTCGTCAGACAAAATGCTCACAATGCATTATGAAAGCATACAAGTTCCCTATTGCATAAGCTAAATGAAAACTTCTGATTTATGTGGCAACAAGTTACATTTATCCTTTTCAATTTGTAATTCTCTAAAACAATGTTAAATGTCTCTAGTAGCATAATCATAATACAACTCAAAGAAAGGCTTTTCATGGAAAATAAACATAAGAAAAATTACCATGCTAAAGAAACTCCACTCGAGAAGCACCTTCCTTCCCAATTTATCCATCAAAACCATTGCAACAATGGACCCTGAAGACAAATAACAAGAAGCATCAAGAAATAAAGGAACAGCGTAGTGTGCAAGAAACTATTGAAGAACAGACATGTACCTGATAAATTTGCAATGCCAATGAAGACATTTGCAAGGCCCGATGATACTCCCACACTTTTAAATACAGATGAAGAGAAATAAAATATAGCATTTATGCCAGATAGCTGTTGTAAGGCAAAGAGGGCAGACCCAATAAAAACAACTGCAAAAGGAACATGTGAATAACAAAGCCTAAAAGAAATGAGAAAAGTAGAAAGAAAGTAACAGTAGCAACACAGCAGCAAAAATAGTTATAGATGCCAAAAAAGAAGAAAATATAATTACTATTAAAGCTCTATAATGTGTACCAGAGTATTATAAATACCTCTAAAATGGCGGCCATGAAGCAATTCCTCAAGCTTCACAGTATCAGTGTCATCTCCTCTGTCTAACTTGGACAATTCTGCCATAGAAAATTTGACATGAGATCCACCTAAAAGCTTCTCGAATTCAGCTTCAGCTTCAGCAGTTCTTCCTTGCTAATCAAAGCCACGAGAAAGTTAGCAACTGCATTTCAACATATGCAATAACTAGAGAGAAAGTGAAAGCAAACCTTGTATAGCCAATGTGGACTCTCTGCACAAAAGATCATAGCAAGAGCAAGTATTGCAGCAGGAACTGTAGATATCCAAAAGCAAAAGCGCCACCTGATCACTACATTATGAGTACAAAGGAGAACATGTGCATGAAAGGCTTCTACATGACCAACATGCTGTGAGCTACAATTCACAATTCTCACCAGCCGGCAATTTGTTTGACAGGGATTCCAATAAACAGGGAACCCATAAGTCCAAGACAGGTTGCAATCTGGATGAAACCTCCATGCGTGCCCCTTACAAAAGCAGGAGAAATCTGCTCAAACAGATGACGCAGGGTCAATTGGTGAACAAATTTCATGTTCATAAACAAGAATGATTGTGCCATAATCAATTTTACATCAATTTATAATCTGCATACCTCAGTCACATAAAGAGCTGTAACTGTGGGTCCAAGACCCATTCCGGTCCCAACCAAGAACCTCCCCAAAAGCATACCCACCAGGTTTCCAGTTGTTGCACTGAAAATTCGAACATTAACTTTCAGTTTCTATTCTTGTTAAAACTATTTCTTACGCTAAAAACAAAAACATAAGGAAACAAACAAAATAAATCATACCACGCAGTAAGAGTGACACCGTAAGATATATCCACATGTAACTTTTAAACAATGAACTACAATCTAAGACTAGAAAGCTAACATTCCCCGAACAAAAAATGCACGTTTGCATTTTAGGTACTACTTAGTCCATGACATAAAAGGAAAAAAAAAAACAAAAATCACAAAGTCAACCTCTAACTCAAACAGATTTACAAATAACTAAAATGAAGTATAGAGTAAGCTACTCTTTACAAAATTAGCTTTATGGTGCAGAAATTTCACCTTAAAGCAGCACCGACTATCATAGGCAAAGCACACAACTGAAAAGCCCGGCGACGGCCAAACTCATCAGCTATCCAGCCACTAAGAAGGGATCCAATAAAGGCACCAGCCAGACAAGTACTTACTACCAAACCTGAATTTGCAATAAAGCACATAAGATTAGAGGTGTAGAGGCAAACTATTACAACCAGATAATAACCATGCCACGACACACCTTATAAAAACACCAGGAAAGGGAATCCAACATGTCTCACCTTCTGCCAAGGTATTGCCCTTGAACCCAAGATCCACGGAAATGCTTTCAAGTGGTTCATTGACTACTCTGTATAAAACATTGAAACTCACATAATTAATATCTACCCAGTGACTCCACAAGCTATAACAAGAATACCAAGAAAAAATAGAACAGAAAACACAAAAAGATTTAACTCAAAGATAGCACGCATACCCAAGATGGTAGCCAAATAAGAATGAAGATATGGTTGCCACTAGCACATTCACAAAAGACATCTTCCATGAAGGATTTGTAGTTTCCATATCCATGCTGTTCTGTACATGAGCTAAAAGAAAGACGAGAATTAAGCCTGGATATCAGTCAAACAGCTTAGTACGTCAACAAAATCCATATAATACTCTACTCAAATGATTCCAACTTATTCATGATACTTTGGGATAACAGTCATATTTCCTCAAAACAAGTTTCACTTAGAATTCACAGTTTCTGTGTCTGTTTCCCTTAATCAGCGACAACTATTTCGATGAATGGACAAGGAGTACAGTAGTAGTCACAAACGGTGCATCTAATGTAACAGAAAGCAAAATATGCACCAAATCCATAGATTCTGATATTGTTTTGTGTTCGTACACATTATAAAGTAAGATATCCAATCATTAAGGCCGGGCATTCTGACCAAACGAACAAAAAAAGAAAAAAAAGGAATAACCAGTGAGTCCCTTAGTTAATCACAATACATCTCACAAGTATTAGGTCAGTCAATTTCACAGCCAAGTGTCACATCCCACATCGGATAAACATAGGTTGGTCTTGGGTTTATAAGAGGGAGTAAGTACTACCACCTAATAAGCTAGTCTTTTGAGTTGATGGCAAGTGCACGAAGTTTGCCATGTGAGATGTGGGTCCCCAAAAATTGCGAGAATGGGCAATATGAGTCAAGTGGGCCCCTAATGGATGGGCTTGTTCGTGACAAGGGCGTCATATGAGAATGTCACATTCCACGTCGGATAAAACATAGGTTGCTCTTAGTTTATAAGGGGAGTAGACAGCACCACCTAATAGGTTAATCTTTTGGATTAACAACAAACGTTCAGGGCGTAACACATGGTTATGTACGAATTTTATAAGATGTGAAGGAATCAGAATTTCAGGTGGTAAATAAAAAGCATTACCTGTTTTGTCTTCTACTTCAACCATACTTGTATAATCCCTCGATGACGCTCTCTTATACATCGAGGATCCTTCACGTTGCCATTCCCACATGCAAAGCCACAGACGCTTCAATCCACAATCCAAAATCCAAAATCCGATTCTTAGCTAGTCGATTACCAAGACACATTAACTTCCCATTTCCATTAGTAGCAGAATTCAACTACCACTGTTTTCCCTTTTCTTTCGCGTAACAAAATTCAATACTTTTCGAGATCAACAATCTAAAACCAAATGTATCACCAGTTAGCATGCATTCAATTACATTCTTTTCTGTCTTTCTGTTTTCTAAAATTCTCGAACAGTTAAAAAAACAACAAAAAAAAAAAAAAAGAGGAAGAGGTGCTCATATCATGCCGTGGCCTTTTCTTTAGCTCAATTTCCCAATCATCGAGCAGAAAGCAGAATTAGATATCAAAAGCTCTCTCAAAGTGGTCTATAACTAAAGGACTCCATAAATATAAATTAATTAAACCGTGAAATAGTTTCAGCTAGTTGAGTATATTTAATATCAAATTAAAGAAGGAAAGCAAATAATAGCATATCACTGATCTTTTCCTCTCAATTTTCTCAGCAGCCTAACATAACGAAAAACAGAGATTCTGCTAACCAAACTATACCTCAGCAGGAAAACACTCGCTTCTTCCTATATCGAACCACAGTACCAAAATACCAAAAAAAGGGGTGAAATCTAAATCAAAGGAAGCACTAATCAACAAACAAATCAGAAAAACAAAAAAGCTTTTATTGGATCAAACATGAAGCAAACCAACACAAGCTTACATAATTCTAATTACCTTGACTACGTTTTGGTTATCGTAAGCTTCGGTGAAAATCCGAAACACAAAATAACTGCACAGACTTTAGTGACACGCACCTCAAGGAAAACGTAACGTCTAGAAACGATTCTATTTTATCTCCCAGATTATACGTAGGAAAGAGAAGGATAGAGGATTCACACTATCGTGCGCCGTGTGTGTACGCTAAAATGAACCAAAAGGATAAGTTTCTTAAATACGCATGCGCAGATGGAAACAGCAGAACAAACTCAATTTTTTTCCAAACGCGATTTAAATTTGGGAGACAAAAACTCAGTGAAGAGACAAGCCAACAGCTATAGCCAACAAAATTCCATGAAGGATTTAATAAAGTGACAATGATCCCACTTTTGTACGAGAATGGACGGCTTCGATTTAATCTTATTGCTCATTGGGAGGTTGCTTGGGCCTTTCGTGCTGCTTTCCGCAGGTGTCACCACAGCAAAAAGCTGACGATCTGCAAAAAACGATAGGGGTGTTTTAGTCATTTTATTCGTCCGACGTAAGTGAATGGCGGTGCTTGTGAGACGTGGCAAAATTTGTTTGCTAAGAAATGAAAGAATATTTTATTCTTGCGTCAAGAGGCTGAGCCGATAATTTGACATGTGTCTCTTTTGGGATAATAACATATCGATCCCTAATACTTGAAAACATAACAATTAAATGATTAGTTTACTTAATGTTTTAACAATTGTCCCTGCCATTAAATCTGTTCAAAACCCCGTTAGTTAATATCGAGTAGGATTGGGTACAAAGATTATGGCGTGATATTTGTATTATTTTTATTTAATTTATTTAATAATTATAATAAAATTAAAAATTTAAACTAAATATAATTATTAAATAAATAAATAATCATATTATTTAATTTTTTTTTGTTGTTATGTATATTTATAGTGTTTCTAATATTATATATTCAAATATTAAATAATTTTATTTTAAATATAATTAAATATATATTTAAAATGTAATAAATATAATTATTTTTAAAAAATATAAAATAAATTTATTAAAATATAAATAAGTTATTACATTATAATCATTTAAATATTTAATCATATCATAAACAAATTTATGATTATTAATTATATTATATCGTATTATTTATTTAATAATCGTATAATTTTATATTAATTTAATTCTTATTAATTTGACTAATTCATATTAAAAATTATCATCTCTATTCAAATACTTGACCAAAACACTGTAAATTGCATATTCATTCTTAATTTTTAATTTATTATAAATAAGTTTTAAAATAAAAAATGTATACAAATTAAAATTTAATTAGCATTAAGGATGAGATATCATTTTATTAGTTGAATATTAATTTTATTATGTATATAAAATAATAATATAAAAAGATAACAAATTTAATTATAATTTATAAATTTTTTTAACCCTCAAATTCAGTTCCCGCCTTTGTGGTGTATGTCACGCTAGTCCTGATCTTTCAAAAATAGCCTCCAACGTCAATGTCAGCACCGAAGTCCCTCTTATTTTCGTCCTCTCCTAAGAATTATTCTTATGATCTAGAATTTACTGTTCTTATTCCTAATCGGAATTGAATTTGTAAATATTAAAATCATACAGACTACATACGTAAATTCAAATAATAATGTGTCCTTTTCTGTAATTTAACATCGTCCGAGTGCCCACTGCTTTCTAGGGTTTTTATTATGTACCGCACCCTACGTTGAAATCTGGGCGGAGACACGTGCTCATCGAAATCGCAGACACGAAGACAAATGGGTTCGAGAGACAAGGAAACGACACCGCATCACCAGCCGCTTCTCAGCAGCCTCGTTGTACGTCCCTCCGTCAGCGACGGAGGTGGAGATGGTGGCGGTGGTCGAGGTGGTGGTAGCGACTACGAGCCCGGTGAAGTTCGACGGGAGCCTCCTTCGTATTATCGCTCCGATCGGTACTCCGACGGGCCTGGTTCGTTTCTTCTTTTTGTATCGTTTCATTTATTGACGGAACTTCTTTTTTGTCGTTTCATTTACTATCTTCGTTTTATTCATCTGTTAAATTGATCGAACTATCGAAGATGAATTTTGCTAGTCTTGCATCTCAAAACTCTGTCAAGTATAGAGACTTATGTAATTTAAAATCCTAGATCTGGTTCATGCACTTTCGCATTTTTTTTCTGTTTAATTAATTGCTGTTCATGCCTAGATGAGATTTCATGGCACTTCCCATATTTTTTTAAAAAAAATATTTTGTGGTCTGTTAAGCAGTTTAAATGTTCGATTTATGTGAAAATTGACGCAACGAAGCTTCGGTGTGCAGCTATGTTTATAATCTTCTGGGTGATGGTAGGCTTTCTCCAATCTTTGTTTGAACCTACCTTTTGTGTTATATAAGCATAGAAGATTTTGTGCTGGCAAGCCAAAGTTTAGGGTTTTTTTAATGAGAGTTTGGCTGTTCCATTGAAGAGAATTTGATCTGTTGCGTTAGGGTATATATCATAAAAATGACTACTTGTTGACATCTCAAATGATATTAGAAATTTGAACCAATGACACTTTGATAATAACTTTTCCTGAGAGTGTGACTGTTTCTTAATCGGTTGAGAATGTTAATGAGTGAGTTTCTTAGTCTGATCAAGTATAATATTATACTATGAGCTTTGGCTGCTTATTCAAACTGTTTTCTATTGCTTATGTTGCATATCAAGCATGTGGATCTACTGCCCCTTATGGAGTGTTAAATGGTGAATAAATTTCGCTATTGTGTGTTACAGCTGTGAATGTTGCCTGCAATAACTTGGGTCTTGAGGAAGGCATATTGGTGTGAGTGCAGTCTGGGATCAGGGTCTGGCTGAAATTGTTTTTTATTTTATTTTGGGTAATATGTTTGTGGGGTATTGTGATACTGGATATTGTGCACTCTGTATCAATTCACGGGATGCTGCATCACAAAATTAAGTGCTCTTATCGCATTTTGGCAAAGCCATTGTGTGAACTGGTTGTTATATTGTGGAAATAATGGCTATGATTTTGTTTTAATTGATACGGGTTTTCATTTTGGAAAGATGTCAATTTACACATTAGGAGGAATTTGCTGTTGAGGTTTCTGAGATGGTCACTGGACATGGTTCATTAAAGTGTCAGAATATTCTCCATTAGATCTCAAAGTGCTGATGGTCTTTTCAAGGTGTGGTCTGGGTATCCTTGTTGTAGTGTGGGCCACAGGTATATGATGGAGTACTTTGTGCAGTTGAGTGCTGCTGCTGTGTCTTAATATTATTTGACATGTCGTAAGGGAAGATTATATATGCTGATTGGATACTGCTCTCTCTGATCACATTGTTTCACTGTTTTATGGAAACAAGACTATTTCCTGGTGATAAATGATAAGCTTTAGCTGCCCACACAAGGATTTGTGGTCTGGAACTCTTGTTATGGTAATAGATGGTTTGATTGGGGTACTCTGATTTTCTTTTTTCTTTTTCCCATTGTTGGTTAAATGAGGTTGAGTTGGATGGCTTTCTAGTAGTTCAAAGCATAGGACTTTCAGTTAGTATGTCATAAATTGTATTAAAGTTTATGTTTCATGGGTAGCGAGTTGGTAAAAGGAGTTGCTGCAGATCTTTAATCTCTTGGGTGCTTGTTTCATTTATGACATTATCACTTAATTTGTGGAAAGTGTTGTCAGTGGCTAATGATGAATCAGCACACTCCTACAGCTTCTGCCCATGCTTGTATTGAGCACACTTTGGTTGGGTTGAAATATGTAAAATTATGTTGCTTTTAAGTGGTGGGTTTTTGGCATTTGGTTTCTAGCAAAATTCTTGAATGGCTTCTGGAAACAAGTGGAGGAATTATTTGGGTAGTTGAGCTTCTTTTGATGCTGTGGTACAGTTCATTCTGTTGGGTCTCCTTCATCCTTATTCAAGATGTGGTTCAGCTAAAGGTTTTGGGATGTACTTGTAATGGGGTTTTGGTATCTATGTTGGTTATTACACTAGGCATATATCCATCTTTTCAGCTGCAGTCCTTATCTTTGGATAAAGTTCACTTCCTCATTACTAGTTCATTATGTACCTAATTTGGTTGCTGCAGATCCATGGTTTGGGGTTCATAATTCAGGTATATTTAGGTTAGATTATCAAATGGTTTACAAGATAGATGGATTTGGCACTTGAAATAGGAACAGTGGTCTCTTGAGGACCGAATGGTTAGCTTGTGTTAAGTGCAAGTAACTGTGGTTGATTTGCAAGTGATACAGGTTATATCCAGGGTAAGGTGGACTTTGTTTGGAGAAGTAATGGGCAATTATCATATGAATATTTTAGTCCATTTGATGGTTATGTTTACTTTTTGTAACTATCAATAAGGAGAAGATGCTGTGCATGAGGGTAACTGCACTTTCAAACTTGTTGATTTGGTTAGTAGACAGTTTCATGGTCGCTGATCTCACGCAAGTCATCATAAATACATTATAGATCCACAACTTTTTTCATTGTTTTATTGGGGTTTGCTTATCTATAGACAATGTTGGCTTTTTCTTTCCAGGGTATAGAACTCGTGCTGGATCTACATCTCCAGTGCGGCGTAGGGTTACAGACCATCGCTATGGATCTGGATTTGATCATTCAGGTGGTGTGTCACGCAACCGGGAATTTGGTGGCAGGAGGGATCCTGGTAGATATCGAGGCCCTTCGCCTCCTCATGCTCGAGGAAGGGGTGGTGGCAGGCCACTGGGTAGAGGTTTTGATGGGCCTCCATTTGGTTCAGGGCCTTTTAGAGGCGATGGAGTGAGTAGAAATAATCCAAATGTGCGGCCAAGGGAAGGAGATTGGATCTGCTCAGATCCTCTGTAAGTCTATTTATTGCTTGTTGTATTTACTTTTTCTTTTTCCTTTCCTCTCTCTCTTTTTTTTTTTTTTTTAAGTTTCTTTGGTGAATATGTATATGTCTCTTTTCATATTCTATAGTTTTTCAATATTTTCCGAAGAGTTTCTTTGGTTTTTATTTGTAGTCCTTTATAGAAAGGAAATGATAGGTATTGTAGAGAATTTGAATTAGACACTGACAATGGCGATCAGTTCTTAGTCATAGGTTTCAATATTTTGTTTTAAGTTATTGATTTAAAACTTTTCTGATTGGTTATGGTTATTGATGCTACCTGACTCATTGATGCTACCTGACTCGCATATTTTGATTTTCATATTTGAATAGAATTTGAATATTTTACCATTTTAAAGATTGACATATTTGTCTTTTGGTGAGAAAGAGGTGTCCTCTTTTTGCTCTATCTTTTAGCAAATTTTAACTAGCTTTTGCTCTTTTTTTATGCAAAGGTCATGTAACTTCTAAGTAGTATCTGAAGTCAGATATTTGTCTTCGTTTCTCACATTATTCTTTCCATGTCTCAGGTGCGCGAACTTGAACTTTGCTAGGCGGGAGTATTGTAACAACTGCAAGCGTTTTCGCTATGCCCCTGCTGGAAGTCCAAGGAGGGGCTATCCTGGTCCTCCTCCTCCACCACCACCACCTCCACCTCCTCCCCCTAGGCGATTCCCTGGGCCTCCAATGGATCTTTCTCCTGCCAGGACAGCCAATGGCTGGAGGTCCCCTCCTCGTGGTTGGGCCAGGGATGGCCCTAGAGATTTTGGGCCTGGTGGTCTGCCCCCTTCTCGACACGAAGGACGATTTCCTGATCACATGGGGAGAGAGAGGCAGGATTTTCCCGAAGATGACTACAGGGGGAGGAACAAGCCAATGCCAGCCATGGATTGGGGCCACAGAGACCGAGGTGGAAGGGATAGCTTCTTCAATGGAAGGAAAGGGTACGAAAGGCGGCCACCACTCTCACCTCCAGGTCCGCCACTTGCACCTCCTCATCATGGTGGTAGCCGATGGTCACGTGATGTGCGAGAGAGGAGCAGATCTCCAATTAGAGGTGTTCCGGGACCAAAAGACTATCGTCGTGATATGTACATGGATCGGGGTCGAGATGATCGAAGAGGCATGGGGCGAGACCGGATTGGCGATGGATACTAGAAATATGTGGGAACGATTTGCAGTTGGCAATCTGTGTTGTACGAAGATGCAAAATTACGATTGTGATTTTATTTTTGTAGAGTAGCAAGGAAAGGGATAGGACACAGCTTAGGATTGGTAGTGGTTTGGTTTGGTCTTTTGTTCCGAGCTGCCTTTGATAATTTTGTGAGGACACTTTTTAACAGTTTATTATCCCTTATCAATTATTTTTCACCATTCTTGGCCAGAACAGGGAGCAATTATCAATTGTTCATGATTTTAATCATATAATTCAGGACCTGTTCTTTCCAAGAACGAAAGAAAAACATGAAAAAATCTATTTAGTCCTTTTTTTTTAACACCTTAAATACTAAATATTATTTATAAAATAATTTAAATATTATTTTAATTATTATGTAATTATGTATGAATGTATAAATTATCTCTTATATTATGTAAATTTGATAAATATTAACGTGAAATTAATAATCAAACATGAATAAATAATTATATTTTTAATTTAGTGCTTATGTATTGTTAATTAATATTTTCAATTGAACACTTAAGAATATTAAATTTCAAACCGAAAAATTGGTGTGAGTAAGGGCGAGCACTTTTGGACCGAACGAATCTCAATCAAATCAAACTAACATTTTTAATTAGTATGAAAAATTATTAGATCAATTTAATTTAAAAAAAATAGAAATAGACATGTTAAAACTGAACTAATCTAATTATTTTAAAATTTATATTTTACGTTTATTATCTTAATCAATAAATGACTAATTTAAATTTAATTAGTATAAATTTTAGAAAATAATTTTTTTATTTTTATTTTATAACTTATATGATATTAAAAAAAAAATAGGTTTAAGGTCAAACCAACAAATTAAACTAATCCAAATTGATAATTGTTCTTTCGATCGATTTAATTTGTCTTTTATTATTAATTTAAATTAACTTAATTCAAATTAAAATTAATAATTTTAAATTTTGAACCAAATTCGATTTAAGTTAAATTTTTCCATCTCAAAAGTTAACTATTATCTCGTGTAATTTTATGAATTTATTCATTGCAATTATCAACATTAACTATCATCGTTATCATGAATTTCTTAAGTTTTTGTAAAAATAATAATTTAATCTTTAAATTACCGATTTAAATTATTTGTAAGAATCGTTTCATTGCATGTTTATTTATTATTTTTAATATTAAATGATTTAATAATCATTTGATATATATATATATATATACATATATTTTTTAAGTATAAATTTATAACATATTTTTAATAGTGAATTTAAATATCTTCAATTGCAATATTTCGAAAATTTATTTCAATTTTAATTTTTATTTAATAATTAATTAGTTCCCAAGATGATGGTAATAATTGATAAATGATAATTTATTTATAATAATGAGACTTTTGTGTATAATTACTGTGTGATTAAATCTGAACCGTCAATTCGTCCCCTCCTTATTACATTAAATCTCCAATCATGACTGATCAATCCAACAAGACCGTCACAATCCCGGGAGGAGAAACTTAACCTAGGTGACCCACAAAGTCAACACCTTGTCTACCCTTTAGCGCCATATTTATTTTATTTTATTTTACAAATTCACATGTTTTCATCCCTCCGCTCAGTTCTGGTCCTATCAATTTACCTTCCTCCACATGTCCTCACAGACTTGAGATCTACTACGTGGCGAAATTTCATTGAGAATAATTTTCAGATTCTCTATTTTAATAACAGCTGATTATCACCCGTGGCATACTCAACTTTTGTGTAACATTCATGCATCTTTTAATCCAACGGTGGACCACTCACCAAAGTTCATTACTATGAATTCTCGCCGTTGGATGTTTACGTTTGATATCCGCTGTTCGATAAGCCAGGGAAGCGAATGGCACCCTTCAATATACACAAAAATTGAAATTTCAAAACATCGACGAAGAGAGGGAGGACAGACAGGAGAAACATAAAACATAAATAACGAAGATCCTTTTGGCCGCTTCGTTCCTCCTCCTTATATCGGTCTCTACAGTACTCTTGACGGAACTTTCTCGCTTTCTTTCTATTTGTGAATCGAAGTTCTTTTGAATTTTTGAAAAAAAAAAAAATTATCGATGTGAATCTTAAGTTGAGCAATCGTGTAATTTGTTATATATGATATTTAAACGGGGCTAAATTGGTATTCTGATATGATATTTAGCTAATTCGAGTTGATTTTGTGAAATTCGTGCAATTGTTAAAGAGTAATTGGTGGATAGAGCTTGAAAAGATTCTTTTTTTTTTCAATTTTTAAAATAGTTAATTTCGTGAAATTTTGATGGGTGAGGGTGAGGGAGGGGAATTCCCCCCAAAGAAGACGCAATCGGAGAGCGGCGGGGAATTTCCGGCGAAGAAGCTCGCGAGGCAACTCGATTTCGCGGGCAGTTTTGGTGGTAGTGTGGTTCTGCCGGAGCACCCATTGTCGCAGGCCGTCGTGGCGAGCATTCAGTCGCAACCGCAGCTGAAGCCTATTGTTCCATCTGTGCCGCAGCCGCGGCAGGTTACTCAGCCACCGGCGATGGTTCCGTAAGTTTATGCAATTTGTTTTTGCTTGTTAATTGAATTTTTTGATTTGTTTATGGGAATTGGTTATTCGTGTCAAACCTATTGATTCTTGTTTGTGAGATTCATGTAAAGATCGGCGCTTTTGTTTTGAACTCTTGATTTTTCGAGTGTATGGTAACATTTTTGGATTCTGATTAGTTTTCATTAGTCCTTTTTTTTTTTTCCCTTGGCTCACTCTGATGCTCCAATTTGGCTACTTTATTTGAGTATTTTCTAGCTCAATTGTAATCGTTCATTTCGTACTTCTGTTATGTTATGAGAGATTTCATAACTAAGAGTGGGTTTAGTAACCTTTTCCCCTTTTATTGGTGCTGATTATATGTTTCCTGGGCGGTACACTTAGATTATGAGTGCTTTTGTAAATTCTTTATGCATTTAGTCAAGGCACTGTGTTGCGTAGTTGAAATTTATTGAAGCTTGCTGTTGTAGAACTGTTGTACACACAGCATTGTTGGCAAACTTCATTTGCGAGTTCAAATCTTTTTAAATTGATTTTGTTTTAACCCTACATTTGCTTTCTTCAGAAAACCAGATTCCCCAAAGTCAAGATCAAGGCCCAATGTTGAAGTGAATGAGAGTACTCCAAAGAAGCAAAAGCAGTGTAACTGTAAACACTCACGCTGTTTAAAATTGTGAGTATGTTCTATAAACACTCTTTCATAATTGAGGACCATTGAGGGGTTGATATATATATATATATATATATTTTGTGGAAGTCAGTGTTAAATTTTCAATCCATACAGTTTTATCATGACTCCCTCTTTGTTATATGTGGAAGTCAGTGTTGCGGTTGCTAGTTTTTCCTAAACTTTTGTACGACGTGTGACGGAATGTGCTTTTGTTTACTCTTGCTTCTTTCCATGTTTGTCTGAAGATTTGGATATCTGATAGAAGAGTTAAATTAATTTTTTTTGTTTCTTGTAGCTAATTGTTTATTACTACATAAAAAGTTTGGTTTCTTGCAGAATTTGTTTAAGGGAATAAATTGCAGCAGTATTATCCCTACTGCCTTCTTACTTTTCCATCTATGTGGTCATGCACATATTCATTATTCAGTTTACTCATTCATTTGTATTGAACCCAAGGATTTGTATGACTTAATGGATAACACTGTAAAATGAACTGGTTGGGTAATGCTCAGCTTTTAGTGGAATGACTGTAAGTCTGTGACCTCTGCAATACTTTTGTGTCATTTTGTTATAATATCAATGAAATATTATCTTTGATCAACATTACCTCATTAGTTTTATAGATGTGAAACCCTAAACGATTTATAAGATTACTAAAGAAGAAAATTCACCAGGCTTTGTCAACCTACGTCTTGGTTTGGGTTCAAGCTGTTGATGTTGCAAGTGATGTCATCTTATATGGGAAATACTCCTCATGTATTGAACATTTAGATGTTAGAAATAAGAGAAAGATGTATTGCACTGCAGATTTGTGCTTTATTCTTTGTTCAATTAAGTATCAAACCCAGTTTGTGCTTAGATAACCAAAACATCCAATAAACACTTGACTTAGCTAATATTTTCTCCTTCCAGCTATTTTTCATATTGCACAAATGTCTTAGGTAGAATTACTCGCTCAAGGAAGATGTGATACATTGTTTTAGTTAGGCTCATGCCAAATTCTACCCTACAGAAATGCGTTGGTGCCCGGACAGTATGGCTATAATCGTTCTCTTAGTATTAAGATGTGTTCCTTAGGATGACTTTAGTAGCGATGAAGGTTATGTAAATATAATTAGGATTGTTTAAATAGTAGATTAAACTAGTAAGTACTTTGAAATAGTTGATTGGATTATCTGCATTAGTGATTTTACTCTTTGTATAAAGGAAAATACTAAAAGACCCACTTAGTTGTTTGTGGATGCCTGTGACAAATGTCATAATCATTATCCTCTACCTTTTATACTTACAATTCTCTTGTATGCCAACTATGTACTAGGTTTGCATCATCTTTAACAGTTGTACAAGAACGGTTCATGTATGGATCAAAATGAAACTTATTAGCTTCTATGTGATGTTTATGATATTTAGCTAAATTTTGTGATGTCTTGATCAGGTACTGTGAGTGCTTTGCATCTGGAATATATTGTGATGGATGCAATTGTGTAAATTGTCACAACAATGTTGAAAATGAAGCAGCCAGGCGAGAAGCCGTTGAAGCAACTTTAGAGCGTAATCCAAATGCATTCAGGCCAAAGATTGCTAGTAGCCCGCATGGATCACGGGATAATAGGGTATGTGTGTCAAAACTTTTGTGTACTAGCAAACTGCAGTCTATAAATTTCATTTAGCTTTTGCTGAGACCAACTTTTAGTTTATTTAATACTGATCTCACAAACTAGATATTTATTCTCTTAGATAATTAAGGGTTTGTTTGGGATTAAGGTGTTGTGGTTTTAATCCACAACTTTTCTACAATGGAATCACTAGATATCTAGTATAAGTGGAATGTTGAGTGGTAAATATCAGTTCCAAGTGAAAATGGGACACTTTAACTGTTGTGCTTTCAAGGTTAAGTAGCACAATAGTCCCAACATACCCTTAATTGAG
Source organism: Swietenia macrophylla (assembly GCA_032401905.1). Classification (NCBI taxonomy): domain Eukaryota; kingdom Viridiplantae; phylum Streptophyta; class Magnoliopsida; order Sapindales; family Meliaceae; genus Swietenia; species Swietenia macrophylla. The sequence continues at coordinate 3,059,405 of CP135561.1, read as the reverse complement.
TGGACACTTTCTTGATGACATAATTTTGTTCAAACAAAGGAGGTGTTTCTTGCACAAAATTCATAATCTTCTATGTGAATTTAATCACAAGATTTTCATTGCATATTGGGGTGGTTGGTATTTGTTTGGATTTCATTCAACTTTTTGCATGATATGCTATTAACAATTAACTCTTTTCTGGTTGCTGTTGACGAACGTATGAACTTGTTCAAATGATTGTAGGAGGAGACAGGAGAAGTTTTGATGTTGGGGAAACACAACAAAGGATGCCACTGCAAGAAATCAGGCTGTCTTAAAAAGTACTGTGAATGCTTCCAAGCAAACATTCTGTGCTCTGAAAACTGCAAATGCATGGACTGCAAGAACTTTGAAGGAAGTGAAGAGAGACAGGCTCTCTTTCATGGAGATCATGCCAACAACATGGCATACATTCAGCAAGCAGCAAATGCTGCAATAACTGGAGCTATTGGTTCATCTGGCTATGCATCTCCACCTGTATCTAAGAAAAGAAAAGGTCAGGACTTCTTCTTTGGGCAAACAGCCAAGGATCCGTCAATACAAAGGGATGGACATTTTCCACAGGTAATCTAATGTTGGCCTAATTTACTAAGTTTTGGACTTGTTTTATTGAAGGAACTCGGTGAATGTTCCTTGTGCAAATACACTTTGTAGGGAAGTTCTTTCACTGCTGCTTCTTGTTTGGTTATGTGGTAATTTTCTCTCGTCATTTTTTTCAGGTAGTACTTTCTGAGCTCATAATAGTAATATTGAGTTCATGTTTTCCATGTTTTATCAGGCAAACCATATCAGAGCTTCTGCATCCTCTAGCTTATCTTCCATTCCCGTTGCTCGTGCGAGTAGCACACCAGTGATGGGCCCCTCAAAATTCACATATAGGTATGCGTGGTCATTTTTTAATGAAGTATTACTAACATGCTTGTTTTAAATGCTAACTTGTATAGTATGGTTCAAGGTCTCTCCTAGCAGACATTATTCAACCACAGGATTTGAAGGAACTTTGCTCGGTGTTGGTGGTAGTATCAGCAGAAGCTGCAAAATCACTTACAGGTAATGTGTCGAGGAATGTTTTAGGTCAACATCTGATTTTCATGATGTCTAAGTATCTATTCGTCATCGGAGGTTAAATGCCACAGGAACATGTCAGAAGTTTATTGTATTCACTTTGTCTTAGGATCTTTTGATTTTTGCTTACTGTTTTTTACATTTTCTAGTAACGATAACCAGTTTGAGGGTATTGCCTTTTATTGTCTGCTTACAACTGTAACTGTTAAGTTTGGTTATTTTGTTTATTGAAATTCATTGTTTTTCAAGAAGCTGGTTACTTCTTATTGATATTTGTTTGCATTTTGTTTGGCTGTGTATTGAGCACCAGTTACTTGCTGTGAGGACTTGAATTGCAATATACAAAATACTTCTGCTCCCTCTTCATCGAGTTTAATTATCTCCATCAATTTCATGAAGCAGTTACTGTTGTTTCCAATATCTCTTTGCATTTAAAATCATTGCCATTCTATCATTATTTTATACTGACAAAGGATATCATCAATAATTAGATTCTGTTAGTCACCGAAATCTACCTCCTCTATGTGCATTTGCTTCTAGTGGAAAGACAATGAGTCAGCCTGCCACTAATATTATATTATAACTGTATAAATACACCATTATTTGATCTAATGAACTTTTTTTATATCTGTACTTCTAGACCAAAGAAATGCAACAGAAAAGCAGGCTGAAGATCAGAATGCAACTTCCCTTGCTTCATCTGGTCAAGACAGGTTACAGAGCCACAAAGATTCGGGTATTCAGAGAACTGTCACTGATGATTGTTCAAGTGCAAACCAGGCTGATAAAGTTGTCCCTGATGATTCCGGCTCAGATGGTTCGGATGTGCAAAAAACAAGGCCAATGTCTCCTGGAACTCTGGCCTTAATGTGTGATGAACAAGATGCAATGTTCATTGCAGCTGATTCCCCTAACAGGCTAACGGGCCATGGCCGTAACACATCTTTACAATTGCCTTGTGGAGAAGACATGACAGAGGTTTATGTGGAGCAAGAAAGGATAGTTTTGACAAAGTTTCGAGATTGTCTTAATAGGCTCATCACCTTTGGAGAAATAAAGGGCAAGTTTCTATTTTCATTTTTGTTCACTTTAATTTACTGTGAATTCAATGAATCCAGTTCAAGTTTTCAAACTTGAATAACCATCTTAGTATAGAAAAAAAAAACAAATTCTGTGAATTTTCATCTGTTTCAAATGAGTCATTGATTGGAAGTTTGAAAGAGTCACCACAACTCATTGATTGGAAGTTTGAAAGAGTCACTACAACCCTTTAGTTTGATTAATTATTGACTACTAGTAGAAAGCCACTTTTCTAATGGCATACCAATGCACCTCTTTGCAAATGGAAAGTTTGCATCAGTACAATTAGGCAGCTTTAGTTTGCGCATTCTACTTGGGAATTTGGTATGATGTGCTTTTCTGCACCTGGTCAATTGTATGATTCAGACTTTGATTATCGAGACGCTGAAGTTGGTTCATTATGAAGTGGGTTGGAGTCAAATGGTTTATTCTTGTGTTCTAAGTTTTTCTTGTATGCTTTTTGCACACTTCTGTTGTTGCAAACGGTTGTAGTCAAATGGTTTATTCTTGTGTTCTAAGTTTTTCTTGTATGCTTTTTGCACACTTCTGTTGTTGCAAACTAATGATTCTTTCCCACTCCAACATTACAGAAACAAAGTATTCATCACTAGCCAGAACTGAGTCGGGAAGTCAAAAAGACACATTCAGCAATGGCACTACAAACGGCAAAACAGAAATAGGAAATCAACAGGCACCTATAAACAATGGTGTTCCAAAAGCTTTTGGTCCATCTACATATGCTCCTCCTGCATCCAAGATGAATCGAGATGGTTACAGCAGCAATTACCATCTCTAACAACGATCCTCTAAGAATTTCAGCCCTTCCAGGAGAGAGGGATATTAAATCAAAGACCGAAAACAAGGTGTAAAAAGATATTAACACTGCAGATTGGCCCAAGGTATGCCACTCTTTCCTGTAATACTCCGCCATTGCTCATTGCAGCTCATTTTCTTTGGTGCTTTGGTGCAATCTTCAGACTACGTCGAGCTTCATTGTGGGAATTGGAACTGACCATGATCTGATTTATCTCTTACATTATTAATCTATTTATAATTGCAATTTTCTCTTCCGCCCATTTGATGTAAATTGTCGAGTCTTAACATTTCACCAGATATAATTTGACACTAATGTATGCCATTGACCATCATAGATACTCGCTAGATGCTAGTAACCTGCTTGATCTGTTCACATTTTTAGAAATAAAAGAGGAGCTATTTCATCCATTGATGAGTAATTACATAGTTTTAGCTTACATTATATTGGAATGAGCTGTTTTTATCTTTCTAACGAGCTACTCTACTAACCAATTGCAGATAGATAGTTTTCCTAGTGTTTTTTCCTTCTAGCATAGTTGCCTTGCCCAATGATAAATGTCAGTTCGGTTTTCTTATTGGTGACTCATTATATGTTCTTAAATTGAAATGGTTATTTTTCCTGGTATTTTCTTGGCCCCTGCCTGTGCACGCAATGCCACGCACTACACGCGCGCGCGCATTCAGTGTGTTTGTCTTCATTTTCTTCCCTTCTTAATTTTTCCCGTCTACATAATCTCGTTAAAAGAGAAATAAAATCGGAGATAAATTTAGATTATTCTTTGATATTTCGTCAATTATTAGTCTGCCCCTAATATTTTAGAAATAGTCATTTTGATCCTAGACTATTAGCATTTTTTTTACGTTAAATTTATATTATAAAATATAAAATTTTAAAATAATTAATATAAAATTTAAAACAATAATATAAAAATATAAAATATAAAAATTAAAATAATTAATATTAAATTAAAAATATATACTATAAAAATTTTAAAATATAAATATAAAATATAAAATAATTCATATAAAATAAAAAAATTAAATGTAAGGTACAATGTTGAAAAAAATTAAATGCAAAGAGTACAAACAAAACCTTTATTGAAAATATCAGAATGATTATTAGAAACAAAAATAATTATTAAAAAATAAAAATGAAAAAGGGACTATAAATAAATGAATTAAAATATCAAATAACAAATTTATCTACTGCCCGATCTCTAATTCGTCCTTCAACTTTTCTTTTTCTCCTTGAAAATAGAGAGGTGGAGCCGGTGATTGGAAATGCAAAAGCGGCGGTGAGGCTGGTAGATGGCCCGGCAACGGTTCTTAAAGGAACGGATGGCCGTCGGTATATGGATTTTGTTATTTTTCAGAATTCAAATCTAAATCATTCCGGCCGTCCCATAACTGATCCAGAATAGGATAGGTCCGTGACGAGTTGAGGATATCTGAACTTTGCTTCCAGTTTACAAAGCCAACTAGCTAAGCTACCCCCAGTATTCAGTATTATGTTCTTAGTGTGAAAAAGAAAATTAATTAAAAATTTTTAATGGTAAATATTACAATATTAAAACTAAATATAATAAAAAATAATTAGTACTTAAATTAAAATTTTAAATATAAAAAGCTAGAGTATTAAACTTGCACTCATTTGTTTTTGCTGACTTAATTTCAATAATTAAGGTAATTTTTATTATTCTTTTTTCTAACTAAATGTAAAGCTTTATTTTACTTGAATATTAAAAGTTTTTTTTTTTTTTTTTGTCAATCTGAAAAATGTGAACAATTTTTGTATTATATTTTATAAAATATTCTTAATTTGTTTATTAACATCACTAAGACAAATCTTATCAATTATCTTCTATCTAACACATTGTAATCATACAATTTTACTGTATTATTTCAGTACGATAAAATTAACATCAACACAAATTTTATCAATTTATATAATTAAATAAAAATTTATAATAAATAAATAAATAAATAAAAGGCAAGCAGTATAATAAAGGCAATAATTAGCATTTTAATTTAATTTTTCTGGGAAAAGGATAAGAGAATAATTATTGTTTCAATTTAATGTTCAAAATCACAGGACAGAAAGAACCAAACTTTCATGCTCGTTCTATAGAGATACCAAATAAAATTATTGCATATAACATCTGCTTTATTTTAATTTCTGAATCAAACCATATGCTTGTTGATAATAGCAAGGGGGAAGAACATAAGATTACAGACTACAGGCGTGACCTGGATGCTGAAGATGATGACACCGGTGCACTCTGCACAATTAAATAAATAAATAAATATATATATATATAAAAATTGCCTTTGGGGGCCCATGATTATGGAATATTCTAAAGGAGTTAGCCAGCCCCAGATTAATGAAAGGATACATGGGTACTACAACATTACATTAGGAACAAAGATCTAAACGCAAAGAGGTGCAGCAAAAGGTAAATTGGGACGTTAATATATAAATAACATGGCAGAAAGTTGGTCTATATGTTGAGCTCTGCAACTTATGAAAAGTGAAATGAATGGAGATGGAATATGAGTCTTACCAATGGCATGCCTTTCATTGCTCTTTCTTCCAAGAACTTTGATGGCTTGTAGAAGTTACCATACATTTCTGACCATTTCTTCAGACTTGAATATATATGCTTTGCTCCAACTGTATCGGCCCAAAAGACAATGCCACCACTGTACAGAAGATAAATTTGTTATGAGATTAAAGAAGGGTAAGATGGCAGCAATCCCCCGGTCATTTTATGACTATAGATTACCATAAAATTATTTTTATAGGAGACTAAATTTGTTTGCAAGTATACACAAAAAGACAGCCTCCACAACACAACTACCTTCAAAACCAGTTTTGGACATTTTATCATATTAGATAATATAACCATCCAGAATCACCTTATAAGCAAATAATGTAATTTGTTAACCCGATCACAGGAGGAAAAAAAAACATCCAGGTCATTATTATTCATGCAATGAGTAGGAATCACACCTTATAAGCAAACTACCAGGTATTACTGCAACAACTAGAGCAATAACATAAAATAAGTCGCCCATGTATTGATCAAATGTCTGTAACTTAAGGTGACTTGAACTAAGATGCTAACCGATAATTTGGGAAACTCATTCCAAGAACTGATGCAATGTCAAGGTCTGAGGCTCGAACTACTATTCCTTCTTCCAGAACACGACATGACTCATTCACCACTGGAAAGAGTATCATTTCCAGAATTTCTTTGTCAGTGACTGATATAGGCTGCCAGATTAAAACAAACAATACTATATCAGCAATTCTTCAACTGAAACTACTTGCCATTTTATCAGTAAAATTGTGTGTAAGGTGCCCTAGATGGCTAATAAAACCAACTTGAGCAATAGCACTATTAAATGCCATTATCATGTCAAATTTTTGTATCAGACTACCTTTCCCCCAGGCATAATATTGGTTAGTCTTCTAGACTGCTCAATAATCGGTAGCACTGAAGGATCAGGTCTTGGCATGCTTCCCTTTTCATAAATGTATAATCCTTTTCCATTGTTTTTCCCTGAAACAACAAAAGTGCACAAAATGTCCAATGACCAACTTGACACATCATTAGCAGCAGGCAGAATAAACAAAATACACAAGCAGTTATTGTCACCGTTTCGTCCATTTTTCACCAAAAGGTCAACCAAAGGACTCTGGAATGTACGATCAGGGAACGCATTGGCAAATTCTTTTACAGTTGCAGCAGCTACTCCATATCCTGCTACGTCCAGAAGCCTACAAGTACATCCATGGAGAATCTCTCATGGCTCTAAAAGATGCTTTAAGCTAATGTACACTTGTTCTTGGATGAGTTGAACAAAAATACCCAAGGCTTCACAATGAAACTTGAGTCACTACAATACTGTACTCAAATATTGAGGCACTCAATAACAAAAACTTCATACCTCAGGACTTTACCAAGGCATAAAAAATTAGAAGCATTAAAGGTACTACAGCGTCTGTCCATTTTATGGTGACAAAATTATCCTAGTAAGAAACTGTTTGAGTGCATGAAGTGGGATGCCAAGGAAAATGAAATGCCACAATAATGTGAAACATGCTGGCTAAAACTTTGAGAGGATTAAACAGTACCCCAGTGATTCAAATTAAGCTGAAATCATAAATGATTACCTACAGTAGCTGTTCAAGTAAGATATTTATTGATCCTTTGAATATGTCATTAAGCTCATCAACTCCACACCCCCCCCCCTGCCCCACATTTTTGTTTTGTCAAAACGATCCCAAAACAGGAAAATCAGGCTTTATAACAAGTACAAATAAAAGCCATTCAAATGCCAAAGGAAGAAGATTACTGGAAAGGGCCAATGGGGAGGCCAAAACTTCTGATCACACCGTCAATTCTGAATAGATCCACGCCTAAATTGACCAGAAAATGAGAGCTTTGAGAATACGGGAAGAACGCCCGATTAACAGCAAAGCCGGTGCAGTTACCCACCACAACAGGAACTTTCTTTATAATTTTCCCAACTGTCATGAGATCAAGAATTGCTTGTGCCGAAGTTTTCTCTGTCCGTACAATCTCCAGAAGAGGCATGACATGAGCAGGACTGTTCATTTAAGAGCCGTAACAAAGAAAGCGTACAATAAATCATTCCTGTTTTAGAATGACACAAAAACATAGGGATACTGATATTCAACAAATTAAATAAAAACAATGAGAAATCTCTCTTCACCAGAGCAATAAAAACAACTGTCTTTTCTACTGAAATGAATACCAGAAACTGTAAGCATAATCTCAAGCTGTTGCAGAGCTCTATATAGGTGATAAAATCTACTTAAATTTAGGCATGCACTGTCATAATCAGTGGATATGATATCCCAGCCTAACGTCAGTCTGCAAGGTTCCCCAGTAACACATATACATATTGTTAACGAGGAAGAAACATACAATACCCCAAAGTAAGGTAAAAAGAAATTTATGCTCATTATTATACATTCTTCAAAAACAATAAAATTGAGGGAAAAATAAGTTAGCAAAAGCTATCTAAAATATTAACCACTTAGAAGATCCCTCCATCAGCTGAGCCCAAGATTGAAATGTGTTAGAGAAAATTTTGATACATGTATCAACCATAGACTTCAGACATTTAATCCTTTGAATGGAAAACAAGTGAGGAGAGAGCTGTGTTTGAAACCAGCTACCAATCATCCTTTGGACAATCATCAAGAGAGTATCAGGAAGGAGGAAATGGCATAAAGAACCTGAAAAAATGTGCCCCTATGATTCGATCCTGAGAGCTGGTCTTTTCTCCAACTATGTTGAGGTCAATAGTAGAAGTGTTTGTTGCCAAAATGCAGTGAGAAGGACAGGCTTTTTCTAGTTCACTGAATATTTTTTGTTTCAGAGGTGCATTTTCAATGACTGCCTGCAAATAGAAATAACCATGTAAGACGTTTTTAACAGCAAGAACAAGACAAATGTCTTATGCACATCATTTATGTATAAGATCTTTCAAATCGTAAGAACCTAAATGACTGAGTAGAATATACGAAAATACCAGACTACATGACAGCCAAAGAACAAAGATTGGAAAACTGAAGTTTCAAATTTGACCAAGACAGCTCACCTCTATGACCATATCAACATTTTTAAATTCTGAGTAGTCTAATACTCCTTTGAGCATTGTGAGGGCTTTTTTTGCTTTATCTTCGGTCAACTTTCCTCTTGCTACCAAGCCTCGAACATTTGCTGTCACAAAAATAAAAAGTAATGATCAATCCGATCTCAACCCCCATCCGGCTGTCAAGTACCAAGAGTCAATTGTCTTTTCTTCCCTTTTCAGCAGCAAGTGAGACAAAAGAAGTGTTATTGAACTCGGTAATGTTCTCATACTTTAGACAAATTAACGAACTTAACACACTTTCAATGTTGTCATATTAGTGGCAAAGATACAACCAGACACTTATAGTACATCAGACTGTTATCTGTTGCTCTCAATTTATGACAGCATATGTTAAATTCCTTCATTACCACAGCCAAATACATAGCCAAGGTAACCGGTTGCATTGACTTTAAATAATCAGAAGCAGAAAAAAAATTGGGAACAACATACAACACCCCCAATCATACGAACTCAACCCTCTGGCTCAATCTAAACTTCGCAATTGATATCAGGAAACACTTCAATATAGTACTGCTTCTTGAGTAAGTTAATTTTAAGATAAAGGCATAATGTTACTAAAAGAAAACCCATGTCAAACTCAACCTCAGCTATTCTGTGAATGAAATAACCACCTTCTATTGTTTTGATCCCCTTCAGAAGATATTCAGAATTGATTTCCTTAAGGAATACATAAATATTGCTCAGAATAAGTGCAGTAGCTATGCCAGAACCCATGAGACCACCACCAATAACAGCAACTTTTTTTACACTCCTTGGTTTGAGACCAATATCAGTAACGTTAGGCACCTGTAAGAGTCAAAAGTTATAGGACATATTATTGAATAGGTCAAAGTGTATTATTCTTTAAACTGTGATTTTAAAAAAAATAATAAAAATCGTCCTTGACCAAACTCTTTTATTCAAAAAGCTAGAAATAGTTGTTAGTAAATTAGTATCCAAGGGATTTAAGATGAGAACAAGGAAGCAGAAAATTCAAAAATTCAGAAAAAAAATGTCTTAATGTCATCCACTACAAGTGAATAAGAATACTTCATCCATATCCAACATATAATCTAAAATGCTCAGTAAAAGAGCACTACAAGCTACTAATTCTGATTCTGAATTTAAGTTGAAAGGAAATTTTACCCCGAATGCAGCAAAACCTTGTCAACTAACAGATAAGAGTTTTCATTTCCACTAAGATGAGCAATATTGCAATCCACAACATCCAAAGAGTGTACTGGGACTCCTCTAATACTTTCCTCAAAAACAAATTAGGAATAGCAAAAGGTATGAAGTGGCAAGAACTTGAGTTCAATCAGATAACAACAAAGTATGGTGCCTCAAACTATATGCTAAACAGAATTAAATTAGATCTAGAGATATAACAAATTCAATAAAACAATAAACTGACCAAAAATCTTGCATGCTACTGGAATCTAGAATATGAAAATTTCAGACTTGATTATTTTGTCCAGTCCAGTACAAGCCCAGGTAAAACAGGGTTGAGTGGGAAAAATAGACAACTTAACTAAAAACCATCTTGCAGCCTCTAACATTCCACAACTGCAACATAACAGCAAAAAAGTTCAGGTAATTGTAATCTGTAACCAAAACCTAATTAATGTTATAAAGGCAGGCATGTTACCACATGAAAATAGCAACATGTAGCATTTTGTAAGAAAAGAAAAAACTTGCCTAATGTAGACAGACAACTATGAAGAATCATGCAATGCAACTGCACCCATGAGAGTGCAGACGTGGGAGTGTGTTTCGCCCATCCCACTAAATTTATAATCCATTGAGAGAAGAACAAAACCATAAAAGAGAGAGAGAGAGAGAGAGACAAAACAGTATAGATTATAGTCCTTCAATACATGCTTTACCTTTGATGTTGCACGTTGTGCGAAAAAGACATGAACAAGACCTTTGGAAGTGTCTGACAAGACTAACTCCTTGAAAACTTTGGCTTCCTGAGATAATATGTTCAGTATTAGCAAGTATAGAAGAACAAATTGCAAACCATGTATTTTGATACAATAAAAAAGATTTGTATGAAACCAAGCATGCCAATGAAAGAATACAGATCAACATCAAGAACTCCCAGTAAAAGTAGACAAAGGAGATGAAAACAATGTAGGCAACAAACAAACATAACAGCCCCAAGATAGAGAACTGTGAGATACTAGGATTAGAAGAAAACATAAAGATTCAATCCTGGAATGAATATTAAATATGTATATCTAACAACATCAGTAAATTCTGAAACGAAAAAGACCTTTAGAACGCCGTTATATCCTCCATGAATGACACCTGCCTCAATCACATCAAGGCATGCTTGGTGCTGAGGCATATTTGGTGCAGTCTTCTTGGCTTGTTGTCTTGCAACTCTGAAAACCTCTCTTGCTTCAGAAAGAGAACCAATCTTGTCTGTCTTGTGAAGGGAACGTATCCATGGTTTGCGCATTGTTGCAATATCTAAAGCCCATTGACGAGATACTTTCAGCAACTCTTCAGAAGTCACAATAGCATCAATTAGACCCAGCTTCCTTCCCTCCTCAGACATGATTGATTTGGATAACTTCAAAGCATCATAGTAATACAAAATCAGCATAACTTCATTGCAAAGTATTTCTAAAGAAAAAGCAAAGATGGAGAGTTATGATTGAATTAGAATCTGAATATAAAGAACAAGAAAAGTGGTTTTGATCTTCCCACAACAGATACATAAGGAACTTTCAATTATTTCAAACCTTTGGTATTTCATGCTTATATTCAAAACAATAATTATGCCACTAATGGGAATTAATTTACCTCAATTGCACCATTTAAAATGCACAGTGTTCTCCATAATCAAACAACGCAAATATTTCTTTTTTCTTTTGATGGATTAAGCAGAAAAGTTTTATAGGCTAACCAATCCAAATGAAACAATACTATAATTACGCAAACTCTCAAAGGCTTTTAAATCAGGTCTTATCCTGTTATAGCAAATTAGTGAAGAACCCAACCGTCTTTCCCTGTTCCTCAGATGAACTGAGAATAGAAGAAGTTACAAGCTCTAAAACCTAAGACTTTAGACACACTTCACCGTGGAGAAAACCAAAAAAAAAAAAAAAAAAAGCTATATTGGTAAATAGTTGTATTGACAGTAGTACACGCGAGCTTTTAAGCGGGTAGGCTTACCAGCATCATTTCAACAGCCTTTGAGAGCCCCACCAGCCTCGGCAGGCGTTGTGTGCCTACAAAGCAACCACAGTCAGACATCTAGTTCATGTTTGTGCAGTATATAACATTTATCAGTTGAACAGAACCAGGTGGATATATGAGTGCACACGTGGATGTGGATGTAAATGCAGTTTTACCTCCAAAACCAGGAATAACCCCAAGTGTCAACTCTGGCAAGCCAAGTTGAGTCTTTGGAGCAGCAATACGTGCGTGGCATCCCTGCATGAGATTAACTGGGATGATTCAGTCACAAAAGAATATGATCAATTTTTTTTAAGAAACCTGAAACCGCTAATCATTACTAATTAAGAAAAAAAAAAACAACACACACCATTGCCAATTCTAAGCCACCTCCGAGAGCTAATCCCTGTACAGCTGCAACAACAGGCTTCTTGCAATCTATGGTCATAAAGAACAAGATCAACATCATATATGCATAAAAAGAACACCAAGTTCACGATACGATTTAAGAGACACTTATGGTAAAGTTAAGTAAAGACCTTCAATCACGTTGACAACAAGATCAACTGATACATCAGGCAAAATTGAACCATCCCCTGCCAGGCCACACAATATGGTTGTAAATGCAGAATAACAAAGTTAAAAACAAGCCTTCCAAATAACCATATGCTCTTATGAAGGAAATGAATAACTCATACCAGTCTTGTGAATCTTGTTAAAAACATTGATATCGAAACCACCAGAAAATCTCCCGCCCTTGCCTTCAATGACCAAAGACAGAGAATATAATATCAGAGACTTATTCCCAATAAGCAACAGGTAATTGCTCAATTGTACTTTAAGACTTCCTATTATTACGCTCCACTCGTTCTAAACTACCATTTTACATTAGATTTATGCTTCAACTCTTTTACCTCTGTCCCTCTATCAAAGGGTAATATCTGCGCCATCTCTATGCACGGAATGGTAACCAGTGGGACTCACATTGAACCTCATTTCGTCATTGTCAGTGAAAGGTGAAGAACAAAGGGGGTATAATTCGAAAGGTGAAGAACGAAGGGTGTATAATTCGACCAATAAGACATTATTTTTCAACAAAAGTTCCTGCTAACACATGACTTGCTATGTTCTTTTATCAAAACTAAACAATATCCACAACCAATTGATTCCCTGCTTAAGCTCCAAAATGATGAACAATCATTCAGGAAAAGTCAACTGAACAGTTTGCGTGTGAATTCAACCAAATAGCTCAAAAGACCATCAAAACACAAACATTAAAAAGTCCTTTGAATTAAAACAAAAGTTACTGTAAATAAGAAACTAACCAGTCAAAACAATAGCCTTAACGTCGTCTCGCCTCGTGGCCTCTTCAAACTTGTCCTTCAACCCCCTAATAACTACACGAAAAACAAAACTCGTCAACCACGCAACAATCAATCAATCAGATATCAAAAATCAAACGTTAAACAGATCCAACAAAAAGCCGCAAAATCTCAAACAAAAACTGAAATCACGGTATAATTAATAGAGTTATTAAGCCAACTTGTAATAGCTAAGGCGTTGACGGGAGGATTAATCATGGTAATGACAGCAACGCCGTCGTTTCCAAACTCCAAGGTAACTCGTGGCGCTGCCATTGCCTAGCCTTCTTTTTTTTTTTTCCTCTCCCTTGAAACCAAATCAGAAGAAACAGGAACGTTAACGAGTCAGGAGATCTGCAGATAATATGAACGATGAACCCAATGAATTGTTGCCCGGTGAGATCTTTCTATCCTATCTTAGTATTAAATATTAATGCGGCAGTGCCAATAAGTTGTCTTCTGACTCAGCAAGGTGGTCAGAGTTGACAGCCCAGGCTATCGTACGCCGCGTTAGAAATTCATTTTAAATGACGAAAATGACACTGCGTCTCGGGTAAGGATGATGTTGAGCTAGAAGCGATATTGCTTTTGAGTTCCAAAATATTTATATTAATTTATTATTATTATTATTTTAAATAAAAATTAAAATAATTATTTGAGGACATTGGTCAAGCTAGTCAGCGACGGTTCAACAATTTGCTGGGCAATTGTCACGAGACAACTAATTTGAAATGACATCTCACTCCCCCAACAAACTTAGCTCGTTGTTTTCCTCGTTTTTCGACTATTGACTTTAGAAGGAAATGACATCTCACTCTCCAACAAAAATAGCTGGCATTTTTCCTCCCTTTTCGCTACTGAGAACTAGTAGGAAATGACATCTCACTCCCTAACAACCAAGTTTGTCGCTTTCCTTTTTATATTTTCAATTTTTTATGTTTATTTATTTATTTATCAAAATACTTAATTTGATGACTTTTTTAAAAATTATAAATATTTATTTATATTTAAAAATTAAAATTTAATTAAATATCTATTAATTAAAATTTTATCAAAAAATTATATAATTATAACAAATTAATTAATCGTTGCGTAGTACAATAAAATTGAAGAACAATGCTCTTATATATAATTTATGAATAATTACGTATCTTAATCTTTAAAAAATTTTATTATAAATAATATTATACTTGCTATATTTAATATATTGAATTGGGTAATGTAGATTATCAAAAAATTATTATAATTTATTTTAAATAATATTTTATGCAATTAAAGAAAGCTACTTTTAAAACAAAAATAAAAGGCAACATTCTTCTTAATTTATATAAAAAAAATAAATTTATTTATATATTTATTATATTTGATGCCAAATTGACTCAAAGTTTATTACGTCTGATATTTCTATTTTTTAAAATTTTTATGAATACAATGTGATTTTTTTTAGCAAAGTCGTAAACTTTTTTTTTTTTGCAAAATAATTTAAACATTTTTTCTATTATTTTTGAAAACTTGTTTTTTAAGAAAAAAATTAATTAATTTTATAACATATACGCATATGTTTTTGTGCTTTTACGAGGATTCTTATTTTCTTTTTAAGTTTTAAATATGTATTAATAGTGACATTAATAAATTTGATGTATTTGAATGTGTTAGATAAAATCTTTTATAGTCATTTAGACTCTAATCTAATTAGTTTAAGGCAGTGTTGATGAGATGAAGTGGAAAATGGACATTGCAAATTGAAGGATATATCATTTGGGAGAGCAATAGAGGTTTTTGTTCAGACATCTGAATGTGGGGGTTGTCCTTTGCTTTACTGATGGTTATGAATTGCTTCATGGCAATTAAGCATGGAATTTCATGGGAATTATTTATGTTCTCCTTAAGAGGAGATCTTTTGGGTGTTGCTTTGCTTAATCTTGGTGTTTATTTAAGTTGTTCATTGGAGTTAGAAGCACACATTTAGGACATCAATTCTTACCAAAGTCAACCCGAGTTTCTTACTGTTTTCTCTCCATAAACTTGCAAAAATGGAGGTTAAGCATTTGTCCAAATCATTAGGTTATTGTGTTTCCTTAGGCACACGAAATGAGTAAGCACAAATGTGGCATCTCGTTAGAAAGCCGAGAGGAAACAGTGCAAAAGCATGCCTCAGGATTACCTCGACTGCTCAGGCTGTAGCATGTGGGGGTATTGGGTTAAACCTTACCATGTGAATCGAAGAAGAAAAGGGGAAGGAGAAATAGAATAATAGACTACTTGATGTTGTCAAAATGCTCTATTAATCCATTAGAAATTTGTCACTTGATATGTTAATTTTTTTTTGGATCACTTGAAATTATTTCGACGAAAATTTAAATTAAATAAAAATAAAAAATTAATTAAATAAAATACAAATCTTTTATTATATTTTATATTTATTTAAATTTTTAAAAATTAAAAAAATAATAAAATTAAACTAGAATTTTTGTCCGAAATTAACATTAAATGTATCGTTTTAAAATATTGTCAATTCAAAAAAATTATAAATAATTTTTTAGGTAATTTATAATATTATATTTTAAATAAAAAATAAATATTAAATTAATTCAATCAATATAAATTCGGGCAAACATAATAATTTAATATATTTAATTATTTAAAAAAAATTTACATCAGTATTTTAAAATACTGGTAATTAACGTGACTAAATTATCTTTTTAACTAGAATTTGCACCCTCTTTTTCCAATTTGCAATTCCAAGGTCGAAAGACAGTGAAATCCCCGTGTTGCAATGCCTCGAGGAAAAAATCAAGAGGAAGCTTGCGGGCATTGCTGTCATTTAGACATATGATATTAGTAAGATTATTTTTATTTATTTTTAATTATATGAAAGTTATTATATTGGTGCCGTATCAATATGACGGTGAGCTTCGCCAACGGCCACACATGGCCTCCTTTAGCTTCAACAGTTTGCGGCTGCAAAAACAACTCTTCTTTGTCACTCTCGGTAAGTGCCCTTCACCTTTTAGTGACTATAATTTCCGTTTTCTGCCTCGTTTCTTAACTTTTTCACCTGCAAAACACATGCCTATTTTTGTAGTTAAAGCACATGTTAGGAACATACGTGCTAATTTATCGGCAAAAGAAACAGACCGTGATCGTTCGTCTATGACTATAAGAACTAGGAAAGCAACTGCTCCTGGATTTTCGTCTTTAAGGACTAGAGATAAAGGAGTTGACTCTGTAGTGGAGGAAAATAGTGAAAACAGGCTTACTAAGGATAAAAGTACTAGAAAGAACTTTGCTTTCAGAAAAAGAAGAGAAGTGGGTTCTGGGAATTCTTCTTTGAAGTCTGAAGATGAGAATATTAGGATCAATTCTCCGCAAACTAAAAACAGTGATGGGGCTAATGACAAATTGGAGAAAAAAACCAATGACAGTGGTCATTATAAGGTCGGAGAGAAAAATATTGGGAAAGGGAAAAGTAAAAATGATCCTACAGAAGTTCAATTGAGAGGTGAATTGGATATGTGCTCAAAGAGAGGAGATGTAATGGGTGCAATTCAGTTGTATGATAGAGCTCAGAGGGAAGGAATCAAGTTGGGGCAGTATCATTATAATGTGCTTTTGTATCTTTGCTCCTCTGCCGCTGTTGGTGTTGTAAAACCTGCTAAAAGTGGGAGTGACAGTTGAACTTTGGATACGTTAGGCATGCCTAATGAAGTTTCTATTATGAATTCTATGCAGTTTGGCGAATCAAGTGATAGGGATGATGTTAGTAATGTTCCTACAGAATCGAATATTTCTGTTCCAAACAACAGGCAATTGGATGATAGCAGTTGCAGTAGTAATAAAATGACTGATAAACTAGGGTCAAATTCTAGTAATAGGTTTGATGACTTAGATAGTGCTTTCAATGGAAAAGAGAACTTAGGCCAGTTTTCTAATGGGTATATGAAGCCAAATTCTCAAATTTTAGATGGACAAAGTAATCCAGAAAGGGGAACTGCTGATCAGTCGCATGAACAAGACTGGAGCATTGATAACCAAGATGACCCTGAGATTCTGTTAAGTGAAGATGTTAAGAAGTACGCCCTCCAGAAGGGTTTTGAGATTTATGAGAAGATGTGTTTGGATGAGGTTCCCTTGAATGAAGCAAGTCTGACAGCTCTAGGTAGAATGGCAATGGCTATGGGTGATGGAGACATGGCATTTGATCTAGTGAAAAAAATGAAGCCACTGGGGATAAATCCTAGATTGCGTTCTTATGGTCCTGCTCTATCTGTCTTTTGCAATAACAAAGATATCGATAAAGCATTTGCTGTTGAAAGACACATGGTAGAACATGGTGTCAACCCAGAAGAGCCTGAACTGGGGGCACTCTTAAGAGTAAATGTAGTTGCTGGTAAAGGTGACAAGGTGTATTATTTATTGCATAAATTAAGAACAAATGTAAGGAAGGTATCACCCTCTACTGCTCATATAATTGTAAAATGGTTTAGCAGCAAGGAGGCTGCAAGACTAGGAAAAAGAAAATGGGATGAAAGATTGATAAAGGAAACAATTGAAAATAAAGGTGGAGGCTGGCATGGGCTAGGCTGGTTAGGTAAAGGTAAGTGGACTGTATCAAGCACAACAGTTGGAGCTGATGGATTCTGTAAATGCTGTGGGGAAAAATTGGCCATTATTGACCTTGATCCTACTGAAACAGAGAAGTTTGCTGATTCAGTAGCATCTATAGCTATAAAGAGAGAGAGAAATTCAAGCTTTGAAAAATTTCAGGTAAGAAAGTCCCTTGTTTTATGCAAATCTTATTTGTTCATTGTATGAAGGAGAAAACTGGTTTTATGACTTGCAGAAATGGCTGGACTACTATGGGCCTTTTGAAGCAGTGGTAGATGCAGCTAATGTAGGTCTTTACAGCCAGAGGCATTTCAAACCGTCGAGGGTAAGTTATCTAATGGCTTAAAAAATGGCATCCACAAAAGTTCCAATATATATATATATATATATTATGGTGGATTTTTTAGGTCAATGCAGTTGTCAACGGGATACGCCAAAAGTTTCCTTCAAAGAAATGGCCACTTATAGTTTTGCATAACAAGCGTATTACTGGGCACAAGATGGATCAACCGGTAAACAGGGTATTGATTGAGAAGTGGAAAAATGCTGATGCACTTTATGCAACACCTACTGGGTCCAATGATGATTGGTGAGATATATTTATCCAGGAATGCATAAGCCGCACTAAAGTATTTATTTCTAAATTCAGATCACTTTTCTGTATAATGAGCTATCTTAATTTCAAAATCTTTTTTTTCTTTATGCACATGCATTTAAAGCAACATGGGTAATAACGCGTGCTTCAGGTACTGGTTATATGCAGCTATAAAGTTTAGGTGCTTACTTGTGACCAACGATGAGATGAGAGATCATACATTTCAACTTCTAGGGAATGACTTCTTCCCCCGATGGAAAGAAAGGCATCAAGTGAGTAAAATTTCTCCACTAATGTTGGTTTTATTGTTACACTTTCCATTAATCCTATTAAGAACAGATTCTTCATATTTAGATTAAATCTGATAATAATTTTTGCCATCAGTGATTGTTATTTTCTTGTATGATTCTTTGCTGCAATTGAACTAACAAAACATCTCTCATTTCCCAACGTAAGGTGCGCTTCAGTTTTTCTGATGCTGGTCCAGAGTTCTATATGCCGCCTGCTTGTTCTGTTGTTATTCAGGTCAGAACCAATTATTCCTTGGCATATAGATACTAAATAAATGGGAATGAGCGTGAACGGGTCGGATTGGAATGAGTGTGCATGTGTCAGATGTAAAGCTCTTGAAAACTTTCACAAGATTGAGATATGAATTTACCTAATGAAACAACACTTCTAACAGGAATCGGAGAAAGGCAACTGGCATATTCCGATTGCATCAGAACATGATTACGATGAAAAAAGGACATGGTTATGCATTACACGTGCTAGCTCACGTGTCAACCAGAAAAATTCTGCCTCCACTTCCGAAGGTAACACTGAGTTCAATTAGTTAAAGTGTTCCTTCAGATATATGGGTCGATAAATTTTGTTTATGAGCTCTTTGAAATTTAACATCCAATTGATTCTCATGTAGCATTCAAAACAAAGGTAGATTTTATATCATGAATTGACTCATCTGCAGGATAAGTGAATGTTATCCTTTACGGTTTTGGGCAATTAGATTACTGTATCTTGCTGACAAAATTAGTTTATTTGTGTTTAATAGATCTGCAGATTCTTGATCCTAACAAAGGGCAAGCTAGGTCAACTACTACAACAGAAGTCAAGATTAAGTCACATTCATCAAATGATAGCACCTCTATAAGAACAGAAAAACCAGCTCAGAAAATATATAAAAATCTAAGAAACATCCTGTCGGCAACTGTGTTGTCAAGTAATCAATCTATTTTATCAGAAATTGAGGCTGCGGAGAAGCTTGGTGGCTGTGTAATCGATTTTGAAATATGAAGCAAATGCTCATCTTCTTCAGGACCTTAAATGACGTTATGGAATTGAAGAAATGAACTAGCAGTTGGAATCTTCCCACACAGTTATGAAGACCTTGAGCGTGCTTTCTGGTTCTCCTGTTGGTGCTGGATGTTCTGAACCAAGGCTTTTTACCAATCATTGAGTTTATTGTTACACGTTTCATACTTCAATTCTTGAAGGCAGCATTTTTGTTCCTGGTAGGGGGAGTCTTGGATTGTTCCTTTGAAGGTCTCATTTGTACCATTTTCCTGTGAGTCTGGATTAGAATGTACAAGCTTTTAGCAAGTTTTCACTGATAATTTTTTTCTCAAATTTTATTCTACAAGTTGTTTTCTTGCTTGTAACACATTATGGTATATGCCTTCCCAGCCATCCAGTTTAACCAGGTAGATGGACAAGATTGTGGAATTCCTCGGTCATTGGATGCCTTGTGCTAAAATCTTCATGTATGGTGCTTGTACTTTGTTTTTAGAAATGAACAGAACGAATAAAAACAAAGCCAAAAGGGAAGAGAAAAGAACGAAAACAAAAGAAGAGCAAATAGATAAATGTATTGTAATCGGTAAAATTTGGATGTTTTAGATGCCAAAGTGCAACGTCTATGTCACTACATCGGCGTTCAAAACTACTGTAACTTCCAAAGCAGCAGAGAATGCACATCTCCGAGGCCTTTCAAAAGAAAACCCAAGGTATCCAATGACCTCTTTGTGCTTAGAAATTTGATTTCATCAATCCAAGACATACATGTCATGAATTCTTTGATTCATTGCAGTTCCAGGTACAGCAAATATCACAGAGAAGCAAGAGTTCGACATAGAGGACCTGCCACTTTTCATGTACACTTACAAGTCTGTCCCTATTCCCTAATCTCATTTGCTTATTGTCAACATGGGGGTTGTTTTCTTGCAGCTGGGTGCACAGATTCCTGAACGCAAGGGCTTGCACAGAAGATCAATTCAGAGCAGTGAAATCATGTCAAGCATTCGGCGAATGAAAAGAGCTAACACGAAAGTTTAACGCATTCCATTCCAGCTCTTGTCGTTTGATTCAATTTATGGATTGCTTTTTATGGCTTTCAACGTACATAATTGAAGACTGGTGTCAAATGATTTGTTGTTCTTGTTGCAATTAAAGTACGTGCAATTGGTATTTGTATTGGTTTAGAGAAAGTCATGCTAAACTGGTCCATTATATGAGTTATAATTATACAGTAGAAGTAATTAATTAATGGAAAAAGAAGACTGTATTTATTGATAAAAAATTAAAAAAATTAAAATGAATTTTGATTATCTTTAAGTGAAAGAATAAAAGAATTAAATAATTTAATTTATTTTTATTTTTTAAATTTTTTATCAATAAATATAATTTTTTTATTAATCGAATAATTTCACTATATTATTATAGATAATGCGACGAGACAGTTTTATTTAAAATGTTTTCATAATTTTATAATTGAGTTTGCACAAAATATATTTTATTAATTTTTGATAGATTGATGACAAGAAGAAATTGTTATGCATTGCTAATTATTGTTGTAAACTTCTAATTTTTGATAGCGAATGGTATAATTAAGTTTGAAAATTTGAATTGTTATATTATATTTATATCGGGATCCAATTTTTTGTGTGGTGTTGAATTTGATTGTGTTAAATAGGGGTTAATTTAAATTTGATTCGTTTAATAATTATGCTAAAAATTTAAAAATTTAATGATAATTGATTTATTTTAAATATAATTAAATATTTTTAAAATATAAATAATATAAAATAAATTTATTAAATTATAAATGAATTAGTACAATATTATTATTTAAATAGTTAATTCTGTTATTAATAAATTTATATGTTAAAAATTTTAAATTTAAATCTGACATAATTATTAATTATCTTGTTTTATCTATTTAGTAATTATAATAATTATGTCGTATTATCTATCTAATAATTATAATAATTGTGTTATATTATTTATTTAATAATTGAGTTATTTAATATCAATTTATATTAAATTCGTGTAGATTTGCCAGATTTTTAATAAAAAATTAATACCTTTAAATGTAATATTTTTTTAAAAAATATTATTTATTTTAAAATAAATACAAAATTAGGCTGAAATAACGTTGTATAATAATTTTAAAAAATTAAAAAATTAAATAAATAATTTAAATGAACAATAACCCTTCTATAAAATACAGCATTATATAAAATCAAAATTCATTTTATTTATGTCCAAATTAATTCTCTAAAATGCATTCGATGACAAATATATTTTCAAAATAATTCAACGTAATTGCAAATTATTTGCTGGAAAATTAGAGAAAATAAAAAAAAAATGTCACCTTAATACGACTTGTACGAAATGGCATGCTCGAACCATGCTTCAAGTTGAGTGCGGGGGGCTCAAGTGCGTGCGCTCATCCAATTGGGTTCCCATTTCGAGAGAATAGGTCTCACAAGCCGCCACGTCATCATTCCACGTGGGGCCAATCTTCAACCTCAAAACCCGCAAACTGATTCTAAAATGCGCCCACTGTAACAGCCCACTGTTAAACCAACCTCGCCACTGTATAAATAATATTGATGGTAAATGACGAGACCCAACTTTTGCTCTCTAGTTCACACCTTAGACATACATATACATCTCATTAGCTCTGCAAACGTTCATGGATTCGGATTCAGTGTTTGGTGGCGTTGTTCGTGCTCCTGAAGACCCGATTCTGGGGGTATGTTTTTCGTTCTTCTTCTGCTTTTGATTTAATGTTTTCTCTGTTGTTACTGTGAGCGATTGGTTTTCTGATACCTTCGTACATTTTGATCATCGTAATGAACCCACGTTAAAAATTTGAGTGCTATCGCGATGTTTATATACAGTACGGATCAAATTAAGAATGTTTGATCGAGGAATCCCTGCTAGTGTAGAAGCAAAATGAACTGTGTTCTTAATTGCATTATTATTTTTTTTTAATCTTCGTTGGAAAAAGTTCAAAATCTAGTTGCATGCCAAACAGAGATGTTTAACCTGAAGGTGATTCCATTGTCGATGCGAAGTTATATTGATATATATACCGATTGTGCTCGGACTTTGGATAATCTAAGTAGCTTAGTTGAGTTTAAATATAGTTGTTGTTTTGTTTGCATCTTGTCAACTATTTTGTTGTCTCTCAGATTTTGGTTCTAAAATCAATTCAAATGCTTACAAAAATAGAATTTAAATGCCAAGCGTGATCTTATGGCAAAGAGGTGCCAAAATTTTGATTGTTTTAGAAACTTTGATTTTTCATTTAGCTTGTGTTCTAACTGTTGTTTTGGTAATGTTTGAACGAGTAGGTCACTGTTGCTTATAACAAGGACCCTAGCCCTCTCAAGTTGAACTTGGGTGTTGGCGCTTACCGAACTGAGGTAATTTTATTTTTCTTATGGAAAAAATTGTCATATCTAGCTCATGTCTTTTTTTCACTCTGTATGTTATTGACCCATTGATAATACGGCAGGAAGGGAAACCTGTGGTTTTAAATGTAGTGAGACAAGCGGAGCAGCTCTTAGTGAATGACAAGTAAGCAATTGGATATTCCTTGTTGTATCTGTTTGTAATTTCACATGATGCAAGTGACCATTGATGTCTATGTAATATCTCCTACAGATCACGGGTCAAAGAATATCTTCCCATTGTTGGACTTGCAGAATTTAATAAATTGAGCGCAAAGCTCATCTTTGGTGATGACAGGTAATGAAAACTTTGGAATATAGTTGAGTGAAATTTTGTAATCACTTGTTTATTGACATAATGGTTGGGAATGCATATGGTTATAGATGGGGTGTTGTACTAGTTCTTGGGTGTGCATAGATATGTCAAGAGAGTACAAATACTTTCTCACCAACTTGATATTTTGCATTATGTATTGGATTATATACTATATTCTACTTTTTTCAATGACTTATTACAACATGTTGCTAATGTTGCATAGCCCGGCAATTAATGAGTGCCGAGTGACCACTGTTCAGTGCTTGTCTGGTACTGGTTCTCTGAGGGTTGGAGCGGAGTTTCTGGCGAGGCATTACCACCAAGTAAAGATCCTCATACAATTTTTTTTTTTCTTGTGCCTTAGAAAGAAATTCTGTTTGAAGCATGATCATGGCTGACTTGCCTAGCTTGTTTCCCAGCTCACTATATATATTCCAGTGCCAACATGGGGAAATCATCCAAAAATTTTCACTTCAGCAGGGTTGTCTGTGAAAACTTACCGCTACTATGATCCAGCAACACGTGGGCTAAACTTCCAAGGTGAGCCATGCATCAACAAATGGTAACTCTTTGTACCAATTATTTGTTTTCAGCTGCTTTTGCACAATACAGGTGGATTTTCATAGTGTTGTGGATCCTAGACTTAAAATAGGTTGAAAAATTATCAGATTAATAATCGTAAAGAGTTTTTCATTTTTTTTAAAAAATCTCTGCTTACCAGCAAAAATGGCCCGTTATGATTTCAACTGCAAATTCTGGTCATACAAATTCTCATTATCTTATGTCTCCTTCACTTTCACCTACTTCTGTATGTAATTTGTGAATAAGTACCAGAAAATCTCGGTGCGGTTCTGCTCAACTGTCGTGCTCTATGATTTTTACTAGACTTACGCCAAAAAAGTTTGGCATGTCGAATGCTTGTGTCTATTTGTGTCTTTTCTCTTATATGGACAGTTACAGTAGAATATCCCTTCAAGTAACTTAAAAACATGTAAAATTTTGATGGCACTGCACTACTTTGGTACCAAGTTTTCACATAATTGCAGGCTTGATAGTTGTGTTGCCATCTGTGATTCTTCTATGAGCCAAAACAGAGTGTAGTCCTATACTCATGTATGTCCGTTATCTGGTGTAGATGTTTTAGAGTTGCCATGTATGACACATCCTATTTGTGCAAGAACATGAAAGTTGTTTCTGTGTCTACAAATTATAGGCAGTATGATATTCATTTAAAAAAGAAATTTTCTTCTAATATTTGTGGTTAACAGGCTTGCTGGAGGATCTTGCCGCCGCACCATCTCGAGCGATAGTACTTCTTCATGCATGTGCGCATAACCCAACTGGTGTTGACCCAACCCTTGAGCAGTGGGAGCAGATCAGGCAGCTGATGAGGTCGAAAGAATTGTTACCTTTCTTTGACAGTGCTTATCAGGTAATTAGCACTTGGCTTATAGTGGATAAATTTGAGGCCAGAGCCAGAACAGTTCAAGATTATGAATAACGGGTCAGAATTTGAGTATGATAGATCTTCTTTAACTACTAGATTATGCCATGGTGACCAACAAATGAGTTTTTGATGTTCCAGGGTTTTGCAAGTGGTAGTCTAGATGCAGATGCACAATCTGTTCGCATGTTTGTTGCTGATGGTGGTGAATGCCTTGTAGCTCAGAGTTATGCAAAAAACATGGGACTTTATGGGGAACGTGTCGGTGCCCTCAGCATCGTAAGACACTAAGCTTCTGAATATGATAATAGCCTTTACTATGATTTGGGAAAAGTTGAACACTAGTAGAATTAGAATAAACTTTCAGAAGGAAGAACAGTCATAGGTTACATCCTGAGTTTTACTTTCTGATAATAAAAAAACCTCCCTTGAGGTTTCTGTAATATCACTTGCCTTTTGTTTGGAATTGGTTGCCTGCAACTTATATTGAAGCAGAAATTTAGCTTCAGACATAAAGGTTTTGAATAGATCTGGGATGCATATTTAGGTCGATCAGTTTTCTATTTATACTAAATGGGCAATCTTCCCCGGTCCTGGGGGAAAGTAGTGCTGATATTGCAATCTTGTAGGAGGTGACTTAATATTACTGAAGCTCGTGGAGGGTTTGGTGATTTTGTCAAAATACTTGAATCAAAGAAAAAAAAAATATAGGTGTTAACCGCTATAACCATTTATTATTTGTATGATGCTTTGGACCTGAACATGGTACTCTAGCTGCAAATTATTAATAATTGTATTCTATAGGTATGCAAGACACAAGATGTGGCGAACAGGGTTGAGAGCCAGTTGAAACTTGTGATTAGGCCTATGTATTCAAATCCACCCATTCATGGTGCATCTCTTGTGGCCACAATTCTCAAGGATAGGTAAATACTTTCAGCTGTGTTGACTGAACTAGGTTATATTTAGACTTTTCGCATTTACATTGATGCAATGCTTTTGTTGTCATTTGCTGGATCTCTCTGTTTGACTCTAGAAGTAAGATAACTACCAAATTTTCAGGAGTGAATTGGCATTTGAGTTCTATCACTAATCTTTACCCGTTGAATCTGTTCAATCTTGCAGCAATATGTATAATGAGTGGACTTTTGAACTCAAAGCCATGGCTGACCGGATTATAAGCATGCGTCAACAACTATTTGATGCTTTATCTGCTAGAGGTTTTATACTGATCCCAATTTATGCTGTATACACACATGTATGGGCACGCACGCGCGCGCGCAGACACCTGATACCTAGTTTGTCACCAAGCATTCAAAATCAGACTAGTGGATATGGTTTAGTCAACTTATTGACTAAACTCAACAAAGCCCCAAATTTTACATTTGGGTCAGCTGGTCTGTTTTAAAGATCATTGACAAAGACTGCATGACCTCCAGGCATTTTTTAAAACATTCTGCTTATGTTATCTTATAGCTTCAGCTACAAAGGTAGACCCTTGTTTTTCTGACTGCTATAAGCCCTGTTGGAGCACCTTTTACCTGATAGGACATGTAGTGATCACGGTGGTTATGTTTGTTAGGCTAACACTGTGTACTTAATTAAATGGTGTTTATCACTCATTTTATCCTTTTCAACAAACTGAAATTGGCATTAAAAAGTCCTTTATCATCAATATTTTGGTTTATCTTGCATGGATCTGTTTTTTCTCGTCTTTAAATGTGTGCTTTGGAAGTTATAAGGTTTGTAACTCCATTTCATCTTTTTTAAATGTATTTCACTTTCCTGTTTTGTAGGCACTCCAGGTGATTGGAGTCACATTATCAAGCAAATTGGAATGTTTACATTCACAGGGCTGAACGGTGAACAAGTTGCCTTAATGACCAACGAGTGTCACATTTATATGACATCTGATGGGTATAAAGATCTTTCCCTCACTATTATTTATACTTTAAACAAAAGGGGTAGGGGAGTAGGGGGCGTTCAAATCTCTCTCCTTCTGTTAGGTTCTGTTCATTTCCTTGAAAGTCATTTCCTGGATAGAGATATGCTACCAGAAGGTTTTATTTTGGATGGTTCATCTGTTTCCATTCAGTTTGTCCACATTTCCTCCTTTTTATTGGCCAAAAGCTTCAAATTAGTAGAAGCATTTTTTTTTTAAACACAAAGAAAACTTCTAGACTGCTGTAGCAAGAAGTTTCTTTTTGAGCTCAAATTCACTGCTTCCTTGTTATAGCTGAGAAAAAAATCCAGCTCTGGTAGTATCTCCATGCAATAGATGAGTACCTGATATGATTGTAGTCCTAGAATTCCTACAAAAGTCCCAACTCCCAACATCCCACAATTCTCCTATCTAAGTTCCTCTCCTGTCGTTTTCCTGCCCCACTTAACCCATTTGTTTTCCCTGGTTGTCATTTGTTTTGTTTACTTATTTAAATATAAGAAGGCACACACAAAGAGGATTCTATTGTTAGCAGAACATTTCGGCCATCAATATCTATTTCAAGAATCAAAGTTTTATCCATCCCAGAAATGCAGACCTCAATTGCAGTTGCTAAAGTCTGTACATTCAATATTAAATATTATATAAATGCTTATTCTCACTCATAGGCTCTTAAGCTTTTCTTGACTTCCTTCTTTGCAGGAGAATTAGCATGGCAGGTCTTAGTTCGAAGACAGTCCCTCATCTTGTGGATGCCATACACGCAGCTGTAACCCAACTCGGCTAAATATCAATCAGACATGAATTCATGCAGTAAGAGGTTTTGTTTTCCAGTTGTCCTCAGGAATGCAAACACGAGTGTGTAGAAACGCATGAATGAAATTCTCACATCCCGCAACAGTTCATATTTCGATTTTGGTGCTGCATTCTTAACGTTCCACCGCATCTGTTCATTCATAATAAGCAGAAGAGAACCAAAATAGATAATGCTATCCATATTTGCTTTCTCTTTGATGGCTGCAAGTTGTCCTCTTAACCTTCCCAAAAATCTGAAAGCTCCTCACTGGTAGCGGATAAAATATAGAAAGACATAGCAGGGCCCGAGTTATCATCATTGATTATTGAATAGATGCAACTTTAGTTAATTTTCACCAGAAGCGTTTTCTATTACATTATTTCACAAACAAGATTCAATTTTTTAAACTTAGAGCGGAAAGAAAACAAAATATCATGTTAGAGTTGCTACAAATTAATGAACAAACCCGGAGATTTTTCATTTTACCTTTCAAAAAATTTGTAAATCCAATAGACACAAACTCTTAGACTTCTCTGTCCAGAGGCGGAAGGAAGAAACTGTAGAAAAAACTATCCAGTCGCTAGCCCAAAAAAATCCTATATGCAAGTTTGATATCTACATTTTTGACAAGCTTTCTAGCCATGAATCGGTCAATAAATCAATCAACCTTTCAGTAAGTTCATCTGTTCAAGTCTCCTTCGCTTTCTCTTTACGGCTTTTGATATCAATGACGTGATGTTGGACTTCTAGGGCCACTTAAGTTTTCAAGCTTATCTAGATAGGAGTAATTCTTCGGGGTCGGAGCGTTTGTTAGCTTGGAAATGATGTTGTCCTGTTCATCTTTGAAATAGCTCTCGATTTTTACTGTTGAAAGATTCTTTTTTGTATTGATTTGTTCCGTCTCCACTTCCCAACCCATGAAATCTGAGAGCGTCTTTGAGTTTGGTGTCTCTGTAGAACATCTGTCAATGTCTTCTCCTGTTAATCGTGGAGATTCCTTGACAGATTCCGCCCTGGGTGGTCTTTGAACGATGGCGTCGGCACAAAGGACGTCATCAATCCTAGACAGTACTGTAAATGCCAAGCTTTCTATTATCCTGGAATAGCTCTCCAGAATAGCCTGCCCTACGTCCTGTGTTATTGCAGAAGAAGATAATTCAGTCGTCCTAGAGAAAGAACACAAAACAAAACATAATTAATCTCAATGTTGTTCCTAATTAGTTCTTACCTTGTTGTATTGGATCTTACTTATGTCGAGAGAAGATTGTGAAATGCCTGGGAACCGCTGTTTCAGTAAGAGTAGGATGGTTTCTGCTCTCTCCTCAAAGAGTTCTCTCTTCTCCAAGCTGATAGCTGAACCCCATGAAGACTTGCCATCTTTATGGTGCATTTTCCTCTTCCAGATTATGATAGAAGCCTCGATCCTGTTCTTGAGATCAAGCACCAAGTGTTCTGTTGATAAGTCAATGGTGGAGAGGAATTGTTCGGGATCAAAGTGCTCTAAAGTTATGTTCTTGTAAGTTGAATCACCAAGGCTTGCTCTCCCATTCTACCAAAACGTATCAGAAAATATCACCAACCAAATATACAAATTTTAAAAAGCTGATAATTAATGAGAAAATTTTATATTTGTATACCTTTGGGAGTGAATCGATGTAGCTTTCAGGGATCTCCATTTCGGATAGTACTTGAGCATTTATGGCCATGGCTGCTTTCAGAACTTGATTCACAGAATCTTTTTGAGATTGTATCCATCTTCTTGCCTCCTCTGATAGCCCATTTTGAGGAACCTTAACAGTGGGAATCCACCACTTGTCCTCGTTCCTTGGGGCGTTCCCTTTTTCTGACTCATCGGCATCTCCAGACAAATACCAGAATTCATTATGGTCTCCGAAACTATCTAAACAGTCCTGTTCATATTAATTTGATCAGAAGTCAGACTCACCAGAATGTAAAACATGTTCTACTTTCATCCGATTAGAAATTAGTCAAATGCAGATACTTACAATAAGCATGGCATCAAGTTTTCGAAGGGCAGGGATATCCATATGCAGATCATTTCTTTGCCTTGTCACCATAATCTGTCAAATCAGGGTAAGGTATTTCCTGTGATGGAGGACACAAGTTACATGTGCCCAGAATGAAAAAGAGAGATGGATGTACTACCTCCATATTTATTCCATCCTTGGATTTCTGCTGGGAAGGAACAAATTCTACAATGTGATCTGTTACAGATAAAAGCCAATTGATTTCTTTTCTCCACCTTGCTTTTCTCTCAGGCGGCATGGGCTCTAATTTCCTCTGTTCTCCGAAAATTGATGCTGCATTACATATGAGAACAGAGGACAATGAATAGCAATGAATCAGAAATTTTAATCCTATATTAGAAATGAAACATAATCAATCATATTCACATCAATACCAGCAAGGTTTGTAATAGCATTTGACAAAGCCAAAGCTGAAGAAACACCCTTTCCACCACCTGACATATCTTCACCCAAAAGCAGCTTAGAAAACCTTTCCTTCATCAGGTCCATATCTGCACCAAAACATGAAATATACTTGCAATTACAGGTTATGTAATAATTAAACATTGAAATTAGGAGGAAGATAAAGGTTTGAACCTGAAGGTGGCTTGTTGTTGGCTCGAGGACTTCTTGCCACAGGCACAGCAAAAGCAACAGGCTCAATATGACTATAATCCCTACGTGAAACAGTTCCTGCTTCACGAGTTAATGCATATCCTCGCTTCTGCTTCTCCAATGGTGAATCTTCTTCGTGACTGATGGATAACATCCGACGCTCAACATTTCCTCTGGCTCCATCGTTTCCATTTTCAAGGATCGAACTGGGTATTTGTTGTCTTCCTGGACTATCAAACATTTTTTTCAAGTGAAAAGATCTCTGTATGCTAAGACCACTTTCCAATGCTCGAACCATTGTAGATTCAAACACTTGGCTAAACTTCTTCTTTGTTTAACAACTAAATTAAACAAGAAGAAAACCCTTTTTATCTTTTTCTCTTCTTTTCCTTGTTTGGACACAACAAACAATGTTGTTACTGAGACAAAGAAGGGGACAGAGAATTAAGCAGATGTTCTCCTAACTGACGAGCTTGAAGCTGAATATAATCTTCTGGTCTTGCCAAAAGCTGTGAAGTAGTTAGTGCAGTTTCCCGTTTTTGATGGAGGAGAATGTAGGGTGCATGTTTTTAGAATTACAGGTTTGGGGAAGTTGCCAGGGAAAGACTTAAATTCATAAAATAGCAAAAGGGGTAAAAACTATAATTGGGTTTTGTTATTGAAGAATGGATGGCTGGCTGGCAAAAAAGCCCGGGAAAAAACATACATCAATAACTGACTTTCTAGTTGCCGCCCTCCCATTTTTCTCTCAGGAACTCACCATATATAGAACAAGCTGTTCATTGACAAATACAGCCAAAAGCCTCAAAATAACCAGCTTTCATACTGGGTTTGGTTATTAAATAGTTTTAAGTACTAAGATCAAGTTTGATATATGTCAACTTATGCCTGTCTGACTTCGATTTCTATATGTACTTACAATTAGCGTTAGAAACAACAACTGAATGATCTATTACTAATGTTGATATTCGATCATATATTTATATATACACAATATTTCAATGATAAGTAGCTGATAGTCAACAATATATCTAAAGTAGCAGCAGTTTGGTTCAATGTGGCAGCAGGCAGTAAACGTTATGTTTCTCTTGAGTGGACAATCATATTTCATAATGAATTCTGTGAAAGGCACCAAGAAGTTGAGAGGAAGTGCAACAAGAAGCAGAGCAAGGTAGTAAGCTCAAGAGAGACCGGTGAAAGTGCATCTTAGGATTGTTGGTGGGGCTATTGGGGTTTAGAGAAGAGGGTGATCGGGAAGGTATTTTGTGAGGCTATGAGCTTTCCTCAAAGGCTTGGTCAGACTAGACATGGAGGTTTGATTTCTTATGAGTCATAATTGGCCTTACTTGCACAAAGGTTTCTAGCATACATGATAACATTATCTTAATCATTTTATTATATTAATTAATTATAACGATAAAAAATAATAATTTTATTATTAAAAATATTTTTTTATTAATTTTAAAGAATTATATCTATATATAATTTTGTCAAATTTAAGAAATATATAAAATTACCTATATTTATATATCATTACATTTAAATTTTTTAAGTCTTAAAAATTAAAATAATTTTTATAAAAATTTAAAATACTAAAATTTTTTAACTATATTTTAAATTTTTATAAAACTGTTTTAAGTTATAAGAAAAAAAAATTTAGATGCGATGTTATATATTATAACTAAGCTCGAGAACAAATAAACAAACTCTTTTGACTCGTATTGTATTCTCAAAAAATTTTGTATAATATAAAATAAATTTGAGATTCAAACAGGAACTCAGCACAACAGCGGAGAGTGGTGTGGTGAGAAATTAATTACATTTATGATAAGCACCAAAAGTTGTGACTTAGAGACACTGCAAGAGTCCTGTGACTGCATTCAAACACAGCGTTTTATAGGAATGGCGTGGAGGCAATGCAAGTGCTTTTTCACCATCCCTTCCCTGTAAAGCATCAAAATAGTGATGGAGAAAGCTTGCTTCATTTTGATTGCTTTACCCTAACAAACAAGATTTTGGTACTTGCATTTGGGTATTTTACCAATTACTGATCAAAATTACAAGCTAAATTAATTTACAAAGCAAGCAAACCACCTTCCTAATCCTTTTCTTTTCTGACCAAAGGATTCATCTCTTTGACTAATGTGTGATTAATTGCTGATGAATCACAATAGGATTATGAGTTTAATTGGACAGAAATTCTATTTAGAAAGTAAATTATGTGATGATGTTATACTAACATGAATTGATGGCAGTTATTTCTCATAAAAGTTGAACACAGAAGCACTTTCCACGCGGGGACTACACCTTCCCTCCTCGTGCTTTTTGGACGATTTGTCTTGTATTTTATGGGTGAGTGAAGAGATTCGGTTCCTTAGCACACTGCCTTCTCTGCAACAACGCGCACGGCCACAGCATTTGCACCCGCAAATCCATAACCCGTAATCTCTCAATGATACTTTCTGACTCTTCAACTGCGTTAAACTATAGCCATCTTATCCTCAAATTCAATTCCCAAACACACTCTCGCATTTGCTTTCTTTATGTTCACATGCACAAAATGTCAATGCACCGACTCATTCTCTTTCTCTTGTCTGGATGTGGCGGTGGTACTTCTTTGGTAGGTGAGAAATTTCTGAAATTCATCTCTGTTCATAGTTGTTGAATTTTGTTGCTTTTTGGTTGGCGGTTTTGCTTGCATTTTCTCATCTGGGTATTTTGTTTTCCTGTACTTTTTTCTTTCTTTTCGTTTAGGATTTGCTTCTTGTTAGTTTTCTTTTATTTGGGTTTTGTGTTTAGACTTTAGTGAAGAAGAGTGTATACCTTGCCTTGATCGATCCTGGGAAACGATAAGTTAAGAATAAAGGTACTTGTGCCTCCATTTCAGATGCAAAGATTGTAACTTTGCTTTGAGTTTGTGGAGTATTCTTGCACATATGATTCGAATTACTTCAGAATATGCACAGAATAATGATATTGGTGCTTTGACTGTTATACAAGTTAAAATCTTTGGTGCTTAATTGCTGCACCTCCAAAATATCAACCGAGCATCGAGAGGAAGATTCTTTAATTGATCAGTTGTTTATAGTATGATTTTGCAGAGATTAGCTTGTTTTTTATTGAAATTATTTTTGTTTGCTATGGCTGGCAGCAACTAAATATTTTTTATGATTTTGTTTTCACTGATACAGCCGAACAACTATTGTTTTACTCAGCTGCTGCAGGTAATCATTGAAAAGTTTGATAAGACTATCCAACTCCATGCAAGTATAATACGAGGATTTGTTGTTATTGGTGGTTTTGATTCTTTAGGAATGCTAGCATCATCTGACTTTGTCAAATGTAAATTTTCTTTTCACAGAATATGCATCCAGACAGTCTGAGATCAGTTGTCTACAGATCATTTGTCACATGTGATGATCCAAAGGGTGTTGTAGAACGTGGGACAATCAGAAAATCCAAAAGCAGTTCCCAGAAAATGGAACATAAGATCAAAAGCCAAAAGGCAAAGAAGATCTCAAACACAACTTTCTCATCTAAGGCAGAGAAGAAAGAGGAGATGGTGTCTAAAGCGATCCTAGAAGAGTTTCTTAGTCCGTCTTCTTTTCAGCTATTGGAGATCTCCAGAGGAGCGCAGAAGCTAAATCAGATGATTGATGCATGGTCTAAGGGGAAAAGCTTTGATGGACAGTCTAATGATGTTGCCAAAGATTTGTTGAAAGGAGCACTTGATTTGCAAGAGTCTCTAATGATGCTTGGCAAGTTGCAAGAAGCTTCACAGTATACGGGTTGGTTGAAGAAGAAACAAAAGCAAAAGTCTGACAGACGAAGGAATGACGAAGTGGGTATTGAGTCGGCAAATTTTTATCACTTTGGGGAAGGGAATGATCAAATGGGATTTCAGAAGCCACGGTTTTCAGCTGATGGATCTTCAAGGGATTGCTTTGAAGAACTTAGGAATGCCCTTAAAGATGGCCTTGCCAAGCAGAATCTACTGCCAAAGACAGATACTGAAGAAAATACTGGCTTTCATCAAAGATACTTAGCTTCAGATATTGCCTCCACAAGCTCAAGCCAATCTTCTATAACTTATACCAACAACTATAGTTCCACCAACTCCCTTCATTCAACAGCAACTCCGGAGAAGAAGCCAAAAAATCCAAATTTGATTGCCAAGCTCATGGGTTTGGAAGAAATTCCCACAAAGCCATTGCAGAAACAGTTGAAGAATGAGAAGATTTCCAGTCAACAGATACCTATGTTTGATTTTGACATGAGAAAGATTAGGAAGCCTCAATCAGTTCATCGGCATGAAAAGTCAGAGCATAGGACACTGAAAGAGATTCTTGAAACAATGCATTTTACAGGACTTTTGAAAAGCAATTCTGTCAAAGAGCTCAAGTCTTACCCACACCGTTCCAGTGATTCCCATGCCAAGCAGAGTTTGGTTGGCAATAGACCACCTATTGTACTCATTAAACCACTAAGTGGTCAATTCCTGGAATCAGAAGAGCCTTTTGCACTACCTTTTACGGAAAAGGATATCCAAGATGCAAAAATGATGTTAAAGGAACTGAAAGTGAAAGAGGAGTTTGCTCCCAAAACAGCTGATCACAAAGAAAAGGTTTTAAAGTCTGGCAAAATGAGCAGAAAGATAGAAACTGATGACAGTCCAATCAAGAGTCTTAGGAAGGAAGAAAGAGCTAAGGAAAGCAAGAAGGTAGCTGAGAAACCAGAAGAAGCCAAGATCAAGCAAAAGGGTAGTAACAAGAAGAATGCTTCTCATAAAGTAACTCACAAGCCGCAGAAAAAAGAGGAAATAGACAAGAAAGCAGATGAGAAGCTGAGGGCGATGGTCCCTAGCAGAAAGCCAGTAGAGAAAGAGACTGAAAAATGCAAGAATGTGTCAAGATCTCGAGATCAAATCAAGACAAGTGCAACAAGGGTCAACAAGCCGGAGAAAGGATCAAATGTTACAAAGAATCAATCCCACAATCCCGCATCAAATCACACTAAACAAACTGTAAATCATAATCTTAATGGTCTGAAAAGGAGCTTAATAAAGAAGGAAAAGGCAGCTAGCAAGCTTACAGAAGCTAAATCAATAGTGAGTTTCTGTATATTATATATGAATAACCTCTGTCTCTTTCTTGATTTTATTCTAGGGAATTTAGAAAGTGCAGAAGAAACAGCTTAAATTTCTGTCTGTGAAATTCACCGCAGTCTACTATTTATGCAGGGAGAGGATGTAGAAAGTAAAGAAGATGATAAGAAGAATGGTTTTACAAGCGAAAGTGACTCTGTTCCGAAGATTGGTCTTACATACGAAACTGACTCTGTTCCGAAGATTGGTCTTACGCACGAAACCGACTCTGTTTCGGAGATTGGTCTTACATACGAAACTGACTCTGTTACAATAGAAAACAATGATACATTTGTTGATCAACTCCTGGCAGAGGAGGAAACAGATGCTTCTGATTTCCATGTTGGAGGTAAATCCCATAGTTAAATATCATTATCTTGATTATACAATGAGCAATGTCTAACAACTAATCATAGTGTTACTATTGACCAATGTTCACATGCTGCATTCTGTCATGTGCATATTATGATGTATATCCATTTGTTGTGCATGTAATGTGTTAATCATAGGTGTGTTATTGGTGTACCAGATGCATTTGTTTATCATTGATATTGTCTAATCATCTCCAATAAGAAGAGAACAGAGACAACCGAATACTAAACTCCAATATCATTAGATGTTAAGGTTCTTTAAATAGTTCACATGATTGACCTTAGAAGGAAAACATCAAGCTTTGTGAATGTTCCTTGAGTTAATGCAGTGAAAAAATGAAGATCTATTATTTAATAATCTCAATAGAATCATAGTAATAATGGAGTATAAAGTGCTAAAGAGAGTCGTCGAATGCTGTTAGGATGAAGTTGGCTCAAATTCTCTTCACAAATCTCAACAATGTCATGAAAGAAACTAGGTTACTACAGATAGAGTGCTACAAGAAGTTTACCAGCCAAAGATGTATTGTATTTATGTTAATTGCTATGGGAGTATCAACATAACGGTGTATAATCTGTGGTTGGAGAATCATAGATTGTTGCTTAATTTTCTAATTTCGCATTTTCAAGTGCAGAACATCTGAGTTGATTTGATTTTCATTGCAGAACATTGCGATGACAGCCAGAGTCCTATTAATGATGCGGTTCTGCTGACCTCTCAATGTGTGAAGGATCCAGAACTTTTTGAAGAAGTTACAGATGACATCTCTCATATTAGAACGGACTGTAAAAACTTCAAAAGTAGAACCAATCTGAAATTGTTGCTTTCAAGCAATGCAACATTTCTCAGTCATGCAGAAGAGCTTTTTATTCTTAATGTTAATTATCCTACAAGTTCACAAACATTTGGGATCGATGGTGATATGATTATCAATCAGGGACTCTACACGGATACTGCAAAAGAACTTATTGAACGTATTAGCCTCCCAGATTCAAAAATGGCTCATCCTCTATTACTAACCTGGCTGAGGAATTCAAGAATTTATATCTCTTTAGGTAAGCTGTTGGAGGAAGTTTCTGATGGGGTTGAAATTCTGGAAAGCTATAGTAAGCTTGCTGGTAGCATTTATACAATGTTGGAAAAAGATATAAGGTGCAAGGGAGTAGTGAGTGGGATGTGGGATATGGGTTGGAGGAATGAATTTTCCACAGATGACACTGAGCAAGTGGTGGATGACGTAGAGAAGATGCTTTTGAGTGAATTGATTGATGAAATTATTACATAATTTTTCCTCTAGCCTCTTCGATTTGTTTGTTTAGATAAACAGGCTGGAACAGTTAATGCTACATTCTTCTGCAAATAAGTAATCTGTTCAGAAACAGGAAGAGTAGCATTGCTGACATTGCCACTGCTGCATAGATCCAAGTTGGAGGAGTCTGATGAATATTTAGGACAGTTAATTTCCAAATTTAAAATTACAATTGAGATTCATATGAACTGCGATTTTTAGCTGCATATATTAGCCAAAGCCTGGTAGATGTATTGGATATTTGGAGAACAAAAGAAGAAAAACTTGTAAATACTTGAAGTGTTATTAAACTTCTCATGACCTACTAAGCCTTTGGTTTCTCGGGTACTTTCTGAATTTCAAAGATTGATCTCTGCACCTTGTATAAGGTCATGGCATTACTCAGCTTGCGGCAACATCTCGTGGTAATGACAGCTATTTCAGTTCAACCATCCGTCTAAATTCGTCAGTATTTCACAAAATTATATAAAAAGCCGGCTAGCAGCTTACTCGGCCAGAGCGACGACTGCTCCAAAAGAAACAAAAGATTCATGATGCTTGTAACGATAATGATACCGATGAAGATAATTCTTTACAGTCAGCTAATAATGTAACAGAGCAACATGCAGTCTTCTGCAAAAGCTAGCCAGCTAATTCTAAATTGCTAAATTGCAGAAAAGTATTACATATTTGGACGTCTGTAATGCTCCATTGAAACAGGATGAAATATGGGCACTTCAACTACTACTGTACTTTTTGTACAGAGTAACAAAACTCTTGCTAGCAGCAGCATTACATGTATCCTCTCATTCCTAAAAGATGAATTAATTAAGTGTAACACTCCGTCTGCTTCTTCTGCGACAGTGACTGCTGCTCTCTCAGAATTATAATATGATTAAGAAGAAGACGACGAGCTGGCTGCCTTGAAGATAAGGAAATTCAGAGTCTCCAGAGAAAAATATATGAAATTTCCTTGTCTATGCGTGAAAAAACAACCAAAGTTGGAACCCACCACACACTGCCATCCACCTCCATATATCTTGTCAAATTCCTGCAAATGCATTTAAAACCAACAACAAGCATTCCCAATTCAAATAACCATACAAATTCCAGCCGCTGAAACAACAGCAGATTAAGTTATTTTTAAAAAAGTTACCTGCTTGATGTGAGTAGCAATAGATATACAATCAAAAACATCATGAACATCAAGTGCTTGGGAAGCAGAAGCCATGGCTTGGATCTGCATCTTCACCGGCATGTCTGTTTCCTTCATCATAGCCTTTCCTTCCAACATGTTCCCCTCCCCCCCCCCCCCCCCTCTCTCTCTTGCTCTCTTTTTAGAATCTAAGAAAGGATTCCCTCGTTTGAATCTCCCATGTAACTGCAACATAACAATGGAGCATCACACCAGCTTAAAAATAAGGGATAACCAGAAGCTTCTCAGTAATTAATGGTTAATTATTGCGTAGCAAACTTATAAGATTGGCACGTAGTCCCAACTATTGGACACTTCTTTGCCTCCTCTCTCTCTCTCTGTGTCTCTTCCGCCCTTGACTCCATTCTCCGTATTAGCCACGTCAATACCTCGCTGGCCGAATAGTTGATGGTCAATTCACCCAGTCTATTTGTCTATCTTTGCAATAACAGTAAATGAAGAAAATAAAAGTCCTGTTTTTGTTCTAACAACTACTCTCGACTTTGACCAAAGGTGCGAAAATCGTGCAGAGGACGGTCTGTCGCTTAGTACCACACTACGTGGCGCAACTTCGATGGGCGGTTACCGTAAGATCGCTCTGTAGACTTTTTGACTTTGGTTTTCTATTGTTCTGTGACGGCGCCACCTGCTAACACCTGACCGGTTATAACTTACAAAGAAATTGAAGCGTGTGCGTGTTGGGCCAATGTGAAAGGGATGACCATAGGCCGAGTCCATGAGAGGGCTTCGTTCTTANAGGTTGAGAAGGTGATTGGTTTTAATAAAATTATTTAATTAATAATAATTTAAAATTTATTTATTTATAATAAAAAATTAAAAAAATTTATAAATTTATAAATTTTTCGTAATACACTAATTAAACGATTATATTTTATTTTTCATTCATTATTAATAAATAAATTTTTTTACTTTATTAATTGAATAATTTTACTACTTTAAATTATGTCGATTTGATAAAATTATTTTAATTATAACTTTCTTAATTAAATTTAAAAAATTTAATAAATAATATTTTAATTGTGTATTTTATATAAATAAATTTATTTTAATAGACGTAAAATATATTTTTAGATATGTGACGTGATTAGATATTATTCATAAAATTGAAGTTATTATTTGTTGATATAATTTTACGTGATAATATTGTTCGTTATAATATAAAATATATTTTAATATATTTCACGTGATTATATAACAGGTTGTATATATAATTAAAATTATAATAAATAAATTAATACTATAATTTTAAGTAATAGTGATAAAGATATATTATTGGAGTTATTGATGATCGTAAATTAATAGTGCAATTTGCAAGGGTCAATATAGTAAATTAACAATGCAATTTTAAGGATCAATAAGGTTGATTGGCTAAATTATTTTTATTGTTATTGTGATTATTAATTATGGTTATATCACCATCAAATGCCAATTTCTCGTCTTCTTTCATTTTGAAGACTATTTTAACCATTAATCATCTCTTTTAGTTGTCAGCATTTCAGCAATTTCTCACGATAAAATGAACTCTCTAGTTTATTTATTTTTTATTTTTATAATTTTAGAAAAATAAAATAACAAACCCAAACTCCCACCACTAAGAGGTTAGAGAGATACGCATATGCCCCCCTGGGAAGAAGCTGTCACGCAATGATTGGAGACAGCTCATCAAACAAAAGCGGCCCAGCTCATAACATACCAATACCCCACCGGAGCATCGCGTAATCCGCAATTAGGCCAACGGTACAAACAAGAGCAACAAACGCGACACGCGCATTGTCTCGGACTGCTCACATGTATATGTATCAATCATCTGTCATTAGTCTATTTCCGATTTTTGTAATCTTCTTTGTCTCTTGATAATCAACCCCACACAGCACTTAACTAATTTTTAAATTAATTTGAAACTAATTTTTTAATAGAAAGCGATTACATTGGGGAGGAAAGGAAAGGAAAGAAGATTTTAAAGTCATTGGCTCCTTCTCGGAACTGTTTGTGTCGCAAGGGGCAGAAGATAATAGGAGGAGGAGGAGGAGG
The DNA here is from genome assembly GCA_032401905.1 of Swietenia macrophylla. NCBI lineage: Eukaryota > Viridiplantae > Streptophyta > Magnoliopsida > Sapindales > Meliaceae > Swietenia > Swietenia macrophylla. The sequence continues at coordinate 3,019,077 of CP135561.1, read as the reverse complement.
AGGAGGAGTCTGTAGCTAGGGTTTGAATTTTGCAAGAGAACGGTGTCTGTTGTTGTAGCTGGTGATGGGAGATGACAAATCACAGATCGTGATGGCCGGTAGAGACAGAGACAGAGATAGAGATAGAGATCGAGAATTACTAATTCCGGTTGCCGACTCCCGCGACGAATCCTCTAAACCATCATCCTCTTCGTCTTCTTCGCATCATGCTGGACGCGAGGTCAACGCTCTTGTTTCATTATTTCCTTTTAAATTTTGCTGGTTATTTGTTTTGTTTGTGATAGTTTGTGAACTCTTTGTTACTAGTTCTGTTATTGTTTCTCGTAACAGTGTTGGTTATTAGCTATAATAGAGCTTAACTTGCTCCAAACTGAATATCCTTGCTTTGATAGATTTGATGAATGTTTGAATTAGGTGGTTTTTCAATAATTTCCTTTGCTTATTGTTTCCAGTCGAGTAGAATCTTTCATAGCGGAATTTATTTGAAAGACAGGATAAGAGAGTGGATAGTGGATAGCGATAGATGGAGATTACCTCAAACGTATTGATGTTCCATCATTTTGATTGATTAACAATTATGTATCTTCATCATGCATTACAAATTTGATTATGGGATAAGCGGTGTATGTTTTGCATTTGTGTAGAAATTCTAACTGGATTTCTATAAGCCTAAAACCCAAAACAATAATGGTAGAAAATTAAAGAAGGGAATAAAATCATTCCTACATTTATCAAGTGTTGTTTTCATGGAAACTCCTTTTAAAACAAGGATTCACGTTGTGTACTTACAAACTTTTTAGTGTAGGCTATGAAAGTATTGTTCTCATTTTTTAGGCTTGTTGTCAACTTTTGTCTGACAAAATGTTGGATGTTTTTCTGTTACCATGTAGACATTTTACAAGGTTGTCAGGAGCTGGGCTTCAAAAAAGTTCATTACGGGATGGTGAGCAGCTGATTCTTCCATTTGCTATAGCTCTCTTAGTTAAATGCATATTATGTCTCTTTGCACATTTTTTTTTTCCTTTTATGTGGTTAAGCTATTGCTTCTCTTGAATTGTTATGAGTTCTTAGATTAATTGTATTTCCTGTGGGTACTAGTTGGTTCCATTAGTAGGGAGTGGTGTGATATTCATTTATGTGATATTTAAAAGGATTAATTACACTGCTATAAGATGTTCCTTGAAATATTCAACAATCTTTGGCACAAAATGATTGGTTAGAAAATCATAACCAGGGCTGCTGGAGTGTCTAGGAGCCCATTTCCAATAGTTGGGAGATCATAAAGCTTGGAAGAATAATCTTGGAATCCCAAATTTTGAATAAATCCATATGAAACAAATGTATTGTGACAATTTGAAGCAGACAGTATCAGTTACTCCTATAGCTTGGTTTGAACAATGCTTAGGCTTTGGACAGTAGTAAGAGCTATTTTAATGTTTTCACCAATGGATTTAATAGCTCTCTTCAATAAACTTGCCTGCTGAGTAGAAATGTTGAACAGAGAGCACATGTAAATGAGCGACAATGGAAAAAGGCCATAGGCCTAAACAGAAGCCATAAGAGACTGAATTACTCGGATGGCGTATTTGTGAGAAATTGATCTTCTACATATACAAATGCTTGAAGTTCTGCTCGGAGAACATGTCTATTTCTTTTATTTTTTTTTAGGTTTCAACACACCCAAGCCCCTCTTCACTCCATGCACAAACACAAATTAAAGAAATACCCTCTCCAAGTTTTGGTGCGAGGGGGAATTGATCCATGACCTTTTGCTTGCGTGGAAAGAGGCCAAAATAACTAGGCGATCCCCTTGGGGACTTAACAAACAGGTCTTATTCCTTTGAAAATGCTCTAAATACGTAGCCAAAGGAGTTTGAATTTGTTATTGCAACAGTAGGCTGTTTTTAGTACTTAAAGCCCTCAATGCAGTACTTGCTGACTCCTTGTTGTTTTGCAGTGTCATCCTATTTCCAATTGCAGTTACATTCTATATCACTTGGTGGTTTATTCACTTTGTGGATGGCTTCTTCTCTCCAATTTATACTCAACTTGGAATTGATATATTTGGTAAGCATTGACCCCTTGTCACCATCACATGTGTTGGAAATGTATGGCATTTACGAATCAATCATCTTTGAGGCAACATTTTAGGTACATGACTTGATAGGTGGTTTGGGCATGTTGCCTGGGCAAAATCATTTTTCTTTATGTTAGATAAAGTATCAACTATTACGTTATGAATTACCGTTTTTTCTTTATGTTAGCCTAAAATATTCAATTAGGTTATCAATTTAACTCTTCAATTGTCTTGTTGAAAACAAAAATTTTTAACTCACAGATGATGTTGTATTGGAGTAAGTTTTGCAATTTTTTGTTGTTATAATTATTTTGTGCAACTTTCCCCTTTCATTCAGCTCACTGTATGTTGCAAGAAGAAACTGAAGTTTGTTTTCTCTAGTGCTAAATTTTCTAATGCAGATATATCCTGACAATGTGGCCTTGTATTTATTTTGATTTGCTTTTACTTCTTGGTTAGGTCTCGGGTTTATAACTTCAGTGACGTTCATCTTCTTGGTTGGGGTGTTCATGTCATCATGGTTGGGAGCATCTGTCCTGGGTCTTGGAGAGTGGTTCATCAAACGGATGCCATTTGTTCGCCATATCTACAGTGCTTCCAAGCAAATCAGTGCTGCCATATCACCAGGTTTGCATTCTGTCGACTATCTTCCCATGTCCATTTGAATGATTTTTGGTGGAAAATTATGTTCCTTCTCACTTTGTTACCGCAGATCAAAACACACGGGCCTTTAAGGAAGTGGCAATCATAAGGCATCCTCGTATTGGTGAATATGCATTTGGGTTCATCACGTCATGTGTCACTCTCCAGGTCTGCAAAGTGATTTTTCAGTTTGAGACTACCTTGCGGCATTGTCGTCAAAATCATCATTTACCTATTATTGTTGGCATGCATGTTCGTTGGCTTTTGGGATTGTGCTTATTCCTTTTCAATGGTGCTAGCATTTAGAGACAAAAGTTTATCTTTATGTTATTTTCTTTTATGAGACTATTGCATATGTTTGACAGATTAATATTGTTGGTCTTGCTATTGCTGTGAAAGTTTTTAAAAGCATGATTGGGGTGCTTTTGGCCCAACCAAAGCTCACATCTGTAACACTTATCTTGTCAAACACACAGTTTAAGAATAACCATCCTTTACATAGATACTGATGAATAACTGTTGAACCTTGCTAATTCTATTAGTTCTCATATTGTATATTTTGTGGAAAGCTTTTTTTTTTTTTTTTTCCGTTTTTTGCTCCCCCTAAAAATCTATACTTTTCTCCTATGGATGTTATTTAGGCTGTTGTGAGTACTGTTTGAAGTTGAGATTTATGGGAGAATGTAATTTTAACATCCTTTTTTTTCCCTTTAAAATGCAGAACTATTCTGGAGAGGAGGAGCTATGTTGTGTCTATGTTCCAACAAACCATCTGTATATTGGCGACATATTTCTCATTAATACGAATGATGTGATCAGACCAAATCTATCTGTCCGAGAAGGAATTGGTAAGGACATAACCTTTATTGCTAGTTGATTTAGATTGCAAGGATGTCAAGAGGAGAATGTTTTCTTCTCACTCTGAAATATGTCATTGTTAGTCTGGTACTAATACTGGCCTCTGTGCATCCGTACTAGACCTCACCCCTTTTTGATTAAGGGCATCGGAAGGCCTTGAGCCACAGAACAGGAAAGATTTGTAGCTAAAGACATGTTCTTACCGTATTAGGGTTACTCAGTCATGAAGAAGATGGTAACCTAAATGAGTGGCCAAAATATGAGAAGGAAATAAAAGGATGTTCATTTTGTCCCCATTTATGTCTGTTTTATCATCACATCTTTGTTGCTAAGACAACTCCCTTGCTCCTCAATTGCAGAAATTGTTGTTTCTGGTGGCATGTCAATGCCCCAGATCCTGGCAACTCTGGATACCCGCACACCACTGGATAGAAGTAGACCCAACAGAAGCTGAGACTGAAGAGAGTAGTTATAGAGGATTTTATTTATTTCTTACTTTCTGGGTAGGTTTTGAATCGAGTCATTGGAGTGGCAACGGTCAATTTGTTGGTAAAGCTGGGTTTGGGTTAGATTATGAATTCTTGATTAAGTTTCTGTGCAGAATGTAGAATTTAGTGTTTGCTTGGAAATATAGTTTGGTTGAGAATCCATGTAGGAAATTCGTCCACTTTGGATTGTATGTTATTCCATTTTTCACCATTAGAATGATTTCTCAGATGTGTACTGAATGCGTTCCAATCTCACGCTAGTGATGCTCTCTTTGTATATTGCTACAAAAAACCAATGGTGTTGCAAACTTGAATATGGAAATTATATGCATAATGGAGCCGTTTAACCGCCGCAGAATCCGTCGCTGGACATAACACGTTCTAAAATTTATGCGAAATACCTTGTAATGCTTTTGTTTTTTTGTATAATTTAATTTAAATGCGTAATATAATTATTAAATATAATTAAATTTATTTTAAAATAATAATTTAAATTGCCACTTGTTTACTGGGGAGCAATGGTTTTCCTGGGGCAGATGTTCTAAATGTACAACTGAGTAAAGCAGTGATAGCATTCGATATAATCCGTCGATCCAATCATACATCCGGATCACACGGGTTTATTAGTAGCGTATCATTTTAATAACCGTGAGCCTTGTTGTATACTAGAAAACCCACATAAAACCCTAGCTCCCGTTCCCGTCTCTATATAATAACCAGTTGAAGAGCATCATGGTATAGCGTTTGCCGTTCAGCTCTAGGCTAAGGGTGTGCGAAGTCGTCTGCTTTGGCGTCTTTATGGTTCTTTCGTAATCTCAATGTTTCAGTTCGTCTTCTTTTTCTACCGAATTAATTTTTTTCTCCTGAAAATTGATTAAGGGTAGGGACGGTGACGATTACAGCGTGAAAGGTCTCGTTCGTCGTAATTGGTTAATAGTTTAGCCTTGCCGACCATCCTGCTATATCACCACCCATATTCTGAGTCCCTAATTAATTCTTGCCTTCATCAAAAAAATTTTGCGTAAATCTCAAATTTAGGGTTTTGTATTTTGATATCAAGTCGCTTTTTTTTAAGTGCTTTCTAGATCTGCCGATGATTATAAATTTATCATAGACAAGCATATGTCTGAATCAATCCATGTTGATTCATCTAATCTTCTCTATGAGGCATATACTTTTTGTTGTACTTACGTTTTTAGATTCTGTTACGTGTTTGATAGTTTCACTTTCTGTTTGGTAGCTGAGAAAATTTGAAATTGGATGACAAGATTTTGGCTTTAGGTTTAAATTCGCAAGTGCCAATGATGAAAGAGCAGTGTTTTTGTAGTGTATGATAAATTGTGATTACAACACCACTACTGCCTTCCTTCAGAGGCTAATTTGACTATTGCTCTATTATATGTTTTCTTTTTGAAAAATTTAAGAGTAAAGGGTCAGTGATGATGATTATCAGCATAGTTCAGATGATAATCCCTGTGATTATTAAAACTTCACGTCTTTCGCTCCTATCTGACGACCCTTTCTACTCGTATATTTCTCCTTCTTGTGTTATTGATTTCATTTTTAATTGAAAGCTTCTTGAAGCTGGCCTGTGATTAGTTATCTTACATAGACAAGCATATGTCTGAAAAGTCCGTGTTGACAAATGATATCGGATGTCTCTATGAGGCCCCTTCTGGTTCGTTTGTTCATTTATTATATTTTATATTATATAAATATATATATTATTTTAAAATAATTATAATCATTTAAAAATATTAATTAAATTATTTTTATGATTTTTTTTTTT
>CP135561.1:2974139-3008390 GCA_032401905.1 Swietenia macrophylla | reverse complement strand
ACCATTGTCACTAATTTTATTTTATGTTAAATATATTTAATATTTTTATATGAATGGTGTATTTTATTTTAAGTTAATATTAAAATTTTATAATTTTAATTAAATAATTTATAAATTTAAATTTGATATTTAATAATAGTATAAATATAATTAAAAATAATATTAAATATTTATTTAAATAAATTTAATAATAAAATATTAATTTAACTATAAATTTGATATTAAATTTTTTTAATAAAAAACAAATTTAATGTTATTCATCCGAAATTTAATCCTCTGTCATTTTTGGTAAACAAAATTAGCATTGGCTTATGGGTTTATTTGTCATTTAAGTCAAAATACAGGGGTCTGTATGTATTAGTACAAAGTAAAATGTTACACGTGTAAGTATCAAGAAAATGGAGAAAGGCAATTCATCAAAGAAAACGACAGTCGGACGCTCGCCCCTTCCGGAAAAAGGTGTCACACAAGAGGAACGTGCACAAACGACAGCTTAGAAAGTTGTGGCACCTGGTCCGGTTGCATGTGAAACGACTATTGGAGCGAAAATCAACGGAAAAGAAAGCAGTCAGCTGCCGACACTTGTTTCGCTTCGTTTCCAAACCTAACACATGTAGCATTCAATTCTCGCTTTCTGTCTGTCAGTGCTAAAACCACAACGCCTACAGCACTTTCTCCTCTCAGTCTTAATGACCGTTTCATTCCATTCCATTCCATTACGTGGGTCCAACTGAGATTCAACCAGCAATTCATCAGAATCTGAAGGAGATAAGAAGATGATGCACGCGAAATCCGATTCCGACATCACAAGCCTTGACCCTTCCTCGCCCAGATCGCCTAAACGCCCCATGTACTACGTCCAAAGTCCGTCGCGTGATTCCAACGATGGGGACAAGTCATCCACAATGCAGAACACGCCAGCCTATAACACGCCCACCGAGTCCCCGTCGCACCCCTCGTACGGGAGGCACTCTAGGGCATCGTCCGCCAGTCGGTTTTCGGGAACGTTCAGATCGTCCAGAGGGAGGAAGAGGAACGACAAGGGGTGGCCGGAGTGTAATGTGATCGAAGAAGAAGGAGATTATGGTGAGTTCTATGCAGATAAAGGGTACACCAGGAGGTGTCAGATTTTGATTGGAATTGTTGGGTTTGTGGCGGTGTTTTCTGTTTTTTGTTTGATTATTTGGGGCGCTAGTCGCCCTTATAAAGCTGAGATTGCTGTCAAGGTTGGTTTGCTTATTATATTATATTTTTTTTATTTATCAAATTATTTGTTGGGACCTGTTCTTTTTCTTTTAACTCTTTTATAATTTCTTTTCTATTATTATGTTCTTGCAGAGTTTGACTGTTCATAACTTTTATTTCGGAGAAGGATCAGATATGACTGGAGTGCCAACCAAGATGCTGACGATCGACTGTTCAATGAAAATGAATGTATATAACCCTGCTACATTTTTTGGCATTCATGTCAGCTCTACCCATGTCAATCTTATGTTCTCCGAGATTGCAGTTGCAACAGGAGTGGTAAGACTTCTCAGCCTCACCATCACTGTTAATTCTGTCAATTCAACGAATGACTCTTTTAATTTGAGTGGTTTGAACTTATTATCAAGCCTGTTATCTCAATCTCCATGTTTGTGAGCGCAGTTGAAGAAATACTATCAACCAAGAAAGAGCCACCGGCTAGTGACAGTGAACCTCAAAGGAAATAAAGTTCCTTTATATGGGGCTGGGGCGGGCTTTGCAGTATCAGATAGCAGTGGTGGAGTTCCAATGACGTTAGTGTTTGAAGTCCGACAACGAGGGAATGTGGTCGGCAAATTGGTGAAGTCTGGGCATCGAAGGCATGTCTCTTGTTCATTGCTCGTCGACTCTCACAACAACAACCCCATCAAACTTAAGGAGAAGTCGTGTACATATGACTGAGTACTGCAACTGGTACAAAGTGCTCTGCACAGAAATGATGCCGAGGGATGTCGAAGACTGAAGAGTCATCTACCTCGTTATCTTTCCCACTTAAGAAACTCGTTAAGTTGGTTGATGTGGAGCAGAGAATAATCATTTTGACAGTGTTAGCAGTATATGGTTATATAGTACTTTAATTTAGTGTTGCCCTGTTTTGCCACTCCTTGCTGATGGCAATTTTGTTCTTTAGGTACTTCCTCTTTATGAATAAACCTTAATACGATTAACAACTACTTGTGCTATAGCTATTTTTGCTGACTGGTTCATTTGCCCTCTGAACCATGTTGCTAAATCTACATTATATATCTCCATTTAAATTTTGTCAAAAATGATTTGCCAGTAAGAGAGAGAGGCAAGAAAATTCGCGATTGAGATTGAATTCAGTATGATCCGAGGTCAATCTACAGTTAAATTAGGATCCATATGAGGGGCTCCAAAAAAAAGGCACCCCTACAAGAATATGGCATTTGTAGTAAGAATAGACACCATGAAAAGAATTGGCAAATATAAACAGATGCTGTACCCACTAGTTGGATGTTGAAATTTCCCTAGATGCTGGGTTGTTTTTCACCTGAACCTGATTGTCAGCAGCACAGCCACCCTTGAATACCGTGCCACCAATTCTGTTTGGTGGCCAATAGCGAAATACTGATCTTCCTATTATATTCTTCGCAGGGAGGGGTCCCCTAAAACACAACTCAAAGAAATCAGCAAGTAGTAAAAACAGCTACGAAATAATCCATTCTGCTCTCGGTACATAAACCATCAGTGTGAGGTTTGAAGAAGTATCTTACCACACGTGTGAATCATAACTATTATTGCGATTATCACCCATCACAAAAACTGAGTTCTCTGGTACCCTCTGCAACGTAAATGAATGAGATTTACAATTAGCAATATATGGCATATATTTACAATTCCCAACAGCAACAGAAGAAGCGGAAGCTTTCTGATGTTCATGTGTTGTGTGATAGATTGTGTTTGACCTCCTTTTTTATTTGGGTAAGGAGTCATAAACGAGAAAGAAGAAGGAAATAACATGAAATTCCGATGATTGTAAGGTAATTCTTACAATTGGTTTCATGTCATAAGAAGGTGCCTCGAGGATGAAGTTTTCATTTCTTACAGCCCCATTAACCATGAGTTTCCCTTCACGAACCTGCAAACAGACAATTTTCCATGGTTGATGCAATACTGTAATATTTCAGAAATAAGTTAATTGCTGAAATCAACAGAATCAATATCAATCAATGGATGAAGGTACTTTAACCTAGCAACTCACCTCCACAATATCACCTTCCTTGGCAACAATTCGTTTTATGAAGACATCATCATCTGTATATCCTACTTCCTGAAGGACTGGAGGGCTTTTGAAAATTACAATATCATCTGCGCATGGCTTTCTAAGATAGTATGTAACCTGACAATTTTAAGTCAAAACTGTGATGCACATTACTCATGAATTCTTACTCTATACGAGAAGCATAATAAAGCCACAATGCTTAATAGTCAAGGCTCAAGATGGAACATAAGATCCCTTTCACATGAAAATAACAATCTTACAAACCCTAAAAACACCTATTATCCAAATAAATGAAAAAAGAATCTATGTAGACCTAATTAAGAAGAAAAGTGGAGCTTTTATGCTACCAATTTGAAATACATGCACTTAAAGAGGAAGAGAATGAAATTTATGATCTTATATAGGCTGAGAGGTTAATGGTGATACTGATAAATGAACTAGCGAACATAAAAGACATGAACATCATAATTTTGCTGTCTGGGTTTTTAGTTTTAATGTCTTATATCAGCATGATTTGCTACGTGAAGGCAGAACAGCCGAGCTTTTTCAACATGACATCCTAACATAGTAACATAATTGGTGCAATACGAAGTTCTACACATTCCACTCACCGAAGCAGCTTCATACATAATTCTACTCGTGACCCAGCACTTTCATCAGACTCAAAACTTAGCCCTCGCATATGCCCTGTCTTCCCACAACATTATATCTACACTGCCATTCTTTCAGACATCAACATATCTCAAACTTACATTATCACCGGTTAAAAAAAATCATAAATTTCATGGCGCAATAAGCCTCAAGTTGAACCATCTCCTGAGTAAACAAATAAGCCACTCATCTGCTAATCACTTGCATATTCTGCGCTGAATGATGACAAATTAGATAAACGTACTCTTCGACGTACAACATAAGTAACATTATATTTCATCACCACAACGGGAATAACAATCCAAATAACCTTTTTATATACATACAGACAGACACATAAATACATAAAAGCTAACATCTCAAAAGCAAATTCAAATTCAAATCATTATTGACCAAAAAAGTGCAAATAATTAACATTAATCCAGTTAGAACCACTACCTTCTCCGCAACAATTCGATCTCCAACATCAAAGGTGGGATACATCGACAATGAGGGAATGTATCTTGGCTCGGCCACAAAGGAACGAAAAGCGAAGGAAATAACAACCGCAGCTAAAACCGTTTTTGCGTCATCTGTAGTGATATTCATCCATTCTGGCAATAGCCCACTTTCCTTCTCCACCTCTCCATCATCATCACCGTTACCGCCGCCCCCGCCACCTTTACCACCTCCGCTGCCACCAGAGTTGACAACAACTTTGGTCTCTTCCCCGGAGCTCTTCACTTGTTTACAGTATAGTCTATGAAATACGTTTTTGGGACTCAAGGGTTTGGAGTTTGGGAGCTTAAAATGGAAAAAGTTGGGATTTTTTGAGAAAGAGGACGGATGGGCACGAGCAGAGTGGGGTGGGTTAGATTTTGAGTGGAAATTGAAGGTTGTGAAATTAGGGTTTTTGAGGGGTCTGCAAAAGGGTTTTGCTGTCAAGTTAGGATTTTTGAGAGAATTGGGAAATTGAGGTGATATGAAATTAGGGTTTTGGAGAGTAGGTAGCGGAGGTAAGAGATGCAGAGATATCATCATCTCGACGCTACTACGCTTTAAAAGATAGTAATCTCCGTAAGTGCGGTTGAGGTATGGTTTATTTATATGGATGGAGTGGATATCCTCTGGTTTAGCGTCTATGTCAACGCCTTGTACTTTGGTTACTTCTAGTTGGTCCGACAGAAACCCAAAAACACTTTGTTCAGATAGTTAAAAAAGTCGACCCAGTAAGCGTTGCACATCCCATGAATGATGAACCATCGTGGAGTCTGGTTAGTATCTTCAAAATCACATCCAAATTACAGTAGTAAATTGGTTTTGGCCTTGTATTTCTGTGGTATTAGACTAATTGTTGTCCAAAGAGTTTCTTCCCTTTATGTCGATATGGTATCTACAAGCGGTTAGTTAGCCTAAGCCATCGTACAAGTTGGTCATTGAATCAGAAATACAAGCACGAAGAACATGCTTACATTCTCCCTGGGATATGCTTTTCCATAGCATTCTGATAACCTACTTCCTCGTTGAGAAAGTGTTGCAGAAGACAATAAGAATGTTACATGAATTTGAAAACATTATCAAAGAAGAAACATGCCATGTGGATGTGGACAGAGATTAAAGACTCATCACCTCGAAGAATTATGCTCGGAGCAGAACAAGGATCACCTGTGGTAGTAGAAACAGAGGACATATATATTTGACAAATTAGTCTTTTTCAAAGTACATGTAATTTCGTTACATTCATGAACAGTTTGACAGTAATCAGTCTGTTCCTGAATCATCAACAGTGTATACATCCCATTGTAGAAAATTACAAGATTATCAACAAATTCAGTTGTGTAAACAATGGGAATAGAAGAAATAGATGTATAAATCTTGAAACAGCAATTTCGATATCTACAACGCTGAATAACAAATCATAGTCAGCACTTGTAAACTTCAAGGAGCTGATAAATCAACCTTCATACGCTGCTGTGTCACCACATGCCGGTTAAAGATATGATCTGAGCAGCCATCAGTTTATGAACACCAATCTATATGCATTTACATACTGCCCACGTTTACCAACTGGACTTTGACATTGCTTCCTGAATACAACCTGTGGTTGCACCTTGAATGCACATGTACGGGTGAACAGGGATTTACTAGTAGTCCACACAGTCGCAGATGAAAACCCAGATATTTTCAAAACTATTTGGCTTCTAATTTTAGCAGGTGAAAATCCATTTTGGTCATTTGCAACTACTCCAGGTACCTGCAAAAGATTAGGATTAGAAGTACTAAGCTTTTGCTTCTTATAACTACTCTCCAAGCTCTCCCCTGGTATCTCATCCTTCTTTTTATTTGACATGGATTGCCCATCTTCTTTTGCATTATTGAGAACTCTATTGGCTTCACTTGACAAACTAACGGAGCGCCAAGCATCAGCTACAAGTTGGATAGTGCTCATCTTAGGACGGACACCCTCCTCTTCCATAATCTGCAGTAATTCTTCCGCTTTCCATGGCTGTTTGCCTTCCCCATATCCCCATATTAGAGTCTCGTAAGTTTTCAAATTGGGAGAAATGCCTATCTCATGCATTTTCTCATAGACACTCATTGCACGCTCCATTTTTCCTGCATTGCACCACCCACTGATAACAGTGGTGAACATTACAACATTTGGATGCACACTATATTTGCGCATGGAAATCAGGGTCAACTCAGCCTTCTGTGGCTCTCCAGCACGCACATAACCTTTTGCAAGGATGCTAAATGCATGGATATCAGGTTCTATACCAGCCTTTACCATGTCATAGAAAATCTCCTGGCATTTCCCCATAAGCCCTGCTGAGCTCCAAGCATCCATGATTGTGCTAAATGTTATGACATCGGGCTTGACCCCAAATTCTTCCATCAATGTGAGTGCCTGTACAATTTAGTAAGCAATATTTACTTCGAAAATTTTAAATACCAAGTATTTTTCCAATGCTTCAGAAGCCATTGATAATTAAAAGATTATAACTGATTTATTGGGTTATATGACAGCTAAGAAGTTTCTTACTTTCAATGTCTAAAATACACTCTATTATGATGCCAAGATGACAATAGAAAATGAAAGCGTAAGACTCTCCGTCAACTAAATTCTAAACAATGGTTGCAACATGGAACCACTTGGAAATGTATAATTCTTGTAATAGAGAGTAAAAGAGAGAGAATTTTACAAAATCTAAATATTAGACATGCTGGAACTCACCTCATCAACTCCTTTGGTGTCTGTGGCATCAATAAATCCTTTGATAAGAGAATTGAACACAACTAGGTTTGGATGCACCCCAAGCTCCTTCATTCTGTAAACAAACCTCATTGCATCTTCCATATTACCTTCTTTACAATAACCGCTCACAATGATACCACAAGTACGCTCATTAGGCAACACTTGGTTGTTCTGCATCTCAAAAATCATTTGTTCTGCCCTATTTGTCTCCCCATTCTGAGCATAAGCCCTTGCTAATGTGTTGTAAGTGACAACATCAGGTCGTATGCCAGATGCCACCATTTTATACACCACATCCCAAGCTTCTTCTATCTTTTTGTTGTTACACCAAGCTCTCACAAGAATATTGTAAGTCCTGTCATTTGGTTTTACATTTTCATCCTGTGACATTAACCGTAGTAATTTCAAAGATTCTTCGGGCTTACTAACATTTCCATAACCTTTAATAAGGGTATTATAAGTGCTGGTTGTGGGTTTACATCCACTATCCTTCATTTTCTGAAATATTTTAATGGCTTCATCTACATTTCCAGATTCAGAACAGGCATTAATCATGGCATTGAAGAGTATTGAATCGGGCCTCGTACCATTCTTTTCCATTTTAGAGAGGAGAGATAGAATGGACTTGAATCGTTTCTGGTGGGTCAATACAGCTACAAAAGTTGTGTATGTAATGAGAGTTGGCCTGTGTCCTTCTTCTAATAAACTGTCAAAAATAAAATGAGCTTCATGAGGCTTCCCTTTTCCAACCAAAATATTCATCAGTTTGGTTCTTGAACGAACTGTCCTGCAGCTGTTGTTGCCCAAACAGACCACGCAGCGGGATTGAACTTGTGATCCTACAGAAGTTGGGACCGAAAGCAGCTGGCCATTCTCCTTCTTGTCCAGACGTTGTTTCTGTGAAGAAGTTCAAGAGGATCACCATTAGACAATTGTAGTTAGACTGTTACCATATCTACTTATGATCATATACACATAACAATTATCAACCAAATAATCAATTTTGCAGGACCTCATTCTAGTATGAAAATAAAAACAAGATGATGTGTAATTGTTTCTCTAAATATATACACCTCAAAGGGAAACCATTATGCTTCTGGCTTTATGGATAATGTCAGCAAAACACAACACTTGTAATTCCAAGACTATCATGGAAGATTCAGTGGTCTCAGGACTAAATTGTTCAATAGATATCTTTTTCACAAGCTTGAATAAGGCAAGTTACAAGAGACAAGAAGAGAAACTGGAAAATGCATCTTAATTAAGACTTCATCAAATAAAATAAAGTCGATGCAGATAATACCACAATTGGCGATGCTTGAACAAGCTGCTTGCTCATTGTTGTTCCTTCTTGGCGCTTACCCATGATAATGTAAACCTTAGCCAAACTTGCCAAATTTTCTCTGCGGTTCTCACTTTCTTAGTGATTGATCTTCCTATCTTGATGAGATTCAAATTCAGGCCACCTCACCACACACAGAGGAAGGTAACTTGTCTTCCGTCTTACTCATGTTTACAATGGAGGTGATTGAAAAACTGTTTCTTAGAAAGAACCTAGATTAAAAAGGAAAAAAAAGAAATCAGCAACAAGTTTTTGAGCAGAAAGTGGCCTGTGCATGTTACCAGAAAGAAACTAGAAGCCGAGAAATAGATCCGAGTATCATTTTGAAATAATCAATTAGGGAGCCTTCTGAATATGACATAAAAAGTGTAGTTGGTACTGTCAAAACATCATCTAATGTCTGTCCATATTATGCTTTACCCGGCACTTCAAAGATTTTTCAGCAGTTTCTGTAAGAAGGAGCCCATTTTTTTTTTAATTAAATCAGCCAGTTTGGTGACATTGTTCCCTTACAATGCAACCAAATTGATGTTTAAATGCTTATGAAAACATAATGAAAGATTTTTATTCAAGGATCTTGAAAATGAATATCGTGTTTTGAAGCAAGTCCATGCCCCCAACAAAGTACGTAGTTTGACTACTAAGAATTTGTTATGGGAAACCGTGATTGGTGCAATAACAGGTTGCTGAAGACATAATGTCCATTACCATTGCAGGGAAACAGGACTATGGGACATAAGTGGATTAAAATGGACGAGAAAAATTAACCCTGCAGCCTAAATTAACCTACTTGATCTTCACAATTTACAAAAACAGAAAAAAAAAAGAATTCTGCAAAATACACCTGACAGCCTCATAATAACCTTAAGTGACTAAGAAAAGGAATAATGATATGGGGAATATTGTTCACCAAAATTGTGCTCATAACATTTGGATTTCAGATCAATTTATGAACATGCGGAGACACTACATAAAAAGCCCTGCTAAATGTTCCCCAAAAGTATATTCAACCCCCAGTTAGAAAAGAAACTTAAATAAAATTAAGAATTGGTTCATGGACAATGAGAAATAGGCATAAGAAGATCAGGAAAAAAAAAAGAAAAGAAAGAAAAAGGTCCGCTGTTCTGAGTCATTAAACATCTTTGATACTCTTCAAGTGACAGGAAGCTACAATTATGCAGGAAAATATGTAATCAGCAAGAAAGATGTAGAAATTAAACCAATTCTTCAAAACTATCAATTAACATTTCCCCTATGTGAAAGTACCAGGAACTGAACTAAAGTTTATTTTGGCAAATTAGTATGCAAACACCCAATGGTGAAGAGACAAAGGAACAAAATAGCAATACATCATCCAATCTGACATCAAATTCATCATTGGACATAAGAAGTAGCAATACATCATTCTGGGCATGTAATCAACAAAGAAAACCATTTACAACAAAAATTATAGTGTCAAGATCAATCCTTCACGAAGTAATAACTCACTATAATCAAGCTAAGTTTAGACTCAAAAATATGACAGTGCGAGAAAAACTACGAAGCGGAAGAAGTTTTGGGGGTGTACCTGTTGATTTGGGGACTAGAAAAACATGGTAAAGAGAGAGAATAGCTTGCATGGTTTGTGTGCAGATGCGTGTGTGCATGCAGGCGATGAAGTAGCAACACTTGGGTTGGAATCTAGTGGCAATGGGTTTGTGTTGTGACATCCACTGGAGATTCTTATCCACAAAATATCATCGGAAATAGATTTTGGATTATACGTTTTAAGGCTGCGATTGGTTAATGACAAAAAGTGTGTGTATATATATATATATATATTATATGGAGGAGGAGGTTTTGCCACGGCAGCGTTTTTAAGCCAGATCAAAATTAAAACTCGCGAGTTTGAGCTCATATTTTTGCGACAGTAAAGATCGAAGATCTTCTTTGAACATTTGATTTATGAAAAGTAAGATTATGTGACATAGCTCATTGGATGAGTAAAAGGGATAATAACATCCCGTGTGTGCCCTGTAGATTGTAAAGCCAAAAGTGAACAGACAGAAAGATAGAGAGGGAAGGAAGTCCAATAAATGACAAGTCTTACTATGATGTAATAATTGGTGTACAGGTACTAATTCATTTCCGAATCTGGGTTTGGTTTTGGCATCTGTAAAGCATTTGTAACACGAAAACAAGTCCTGCAATGTTACGATTGTAACATCAAACACAAGAAATTGCTCAATTTGAAGAGTTTCTTACAAGTGGTGCATTTTTAGTAGTAGTAAAATAATAAATAACATAGCAAAATCCTTCCAAGTTTTACAAAAATGTTCCTCTAACTAAAGGGTACAGTACACGGAATAAAACCATCACAGAGTAATAGATGTTTATATTTCTTTTCTTTCTTTTGCCTAAAAATAAATCAAATACATTATCTTAAATGTTTCAATAATTATGAGTATATATTATTGATTATAAAATGAATTAATAATATGAACCTTATCATCGATCCATGTATCTAGAAGCTTGTCTCATTCCATCAATAGCTCCCCAAGTCTCTGCTCACCAAAATTAATTCATTTATGCATGTCTGCTGGTCATAGATAATAGCTTTAGTGTCTTAAATTCTTGTATCATACTAGCTGACTAGAGTATTTTGTTTTGTATTCCTGCCTGTTTTGACTTTCAATGGCTAAGCAAAAGTCATTCGTAAACGTTTCATAAATTCGATGAATGGAATGGATGTAAGCATGGACTGCAGCTTCTGGCAAGTGGCCAGTTGGCCATCAATGAGAAATGGGTGTCCAAAATCCACAGTTTCTCTCGCTCTCCTATGTTTGAATCTAAGCCTTCTCGTTTCCCCTCTCTCACTCTTTCTGAAGAATGCTGAAGCTTTGGAAATGGTACCAAAACTGCTTATCTGTTAATCCACTGGAAAAGCAAGTCATAAGTTCGGGATTTCTTTGGGGTGTCGGTGACATTGCCGCTCAATACATCACTCACGCCACTGCAAAACACCGCCTTCAGCTATCTGTGAGCTTTCTTATATATCTTTATGAAATGGGTTATTGCCAACTGCTGTTTCTACTTTTCCTCGTGGTTTTACTGTTTGATTAAATGCTTTTGTTTGGCTAATTAATCTTGTGTTTGTTCTTCAAGAATCTGAATGAAAGTCCCTCTTTCGCTAGTAATTATGAGTAATTGATATGGCATACTTTTTGGCTGAATGTGGATGTGTGTAGGAGCGGATATGTATTTCATGTTGCAATTTATAAGTTCGATTATACTATAACATTGTGGTAAAATGAAAGTCGTCACCAGAGGAGATGGTTTAGGAACTGCAATAATGTCATTGTGAAGTAAAGCTAATCCGATTATCAACTAATTCACCATGTAAAATGGGGGCATAGAATGAAGAGTGTGCCATCATCACAGTAACGGTGTAGCATTTGATGCAGGTCTTCTGTTCTTGAGTGGCCTCTTGGTTTATTTGACATTTAAAGGGGCAATTCAATTCCGTGGGACATCAAAAAAACTAAGTACATTTTAAGTATTATTTTTATATGATTTTATTATATTTTTATTTTTAATATTTTACAAATTTATTTTTTTATTTATTTATTTTTAATATATTTTAATTTATTTTTACGTAAAAAAAAATAAATTCATAAAAAAATATGATCGAAAGTGAAAATCTTATTTTTGAATACATAAAAAAATACGGGATAAAACTATTCAGTCACAACATAGCATTGGGCTATGACATACCATAATAACCATAAACAATACCATACTATAGTGTAATTGCTACACTTTTTTTACGACTTTGAAAACAATAGTTATAGCATCATAGCATCGGTTGCAAATTTGACTAAACAAGAAAAAAATTGGACTTTTTATTGAATTTAGGATTGAAAAAAAGGAGAAGAGTGCTTACAAGAAAAAAAAAAAGAGAAAAATAAGAAGACCTTGAGGAGCTCGAATAATAGGAGAAGAACTTCGTTATCTTAGCTTATAATTCAAATTTAATTTCTTTTCTTTTATTTTTCATTGTTAAGAATATTTAATATAATAAATAAAATATTATTTTATTTTATTAGGAATTAAATTTACTTTATAAGACTATCGCGTAATCAATTATGATGTTATATATTTTATTTTTTTTAATGTGATTAAAAAATTTATTTTTATTAGTTAAATATTTAGTAATATTCTTAATATTTCTAAATAACTAATCATTATTTAGATGATTTGAAATTTATAATAAAATCTTAAAAAAAAGATATTTATGTTTTAATTGTTGTGTTAAATGTCATGAAATTTATATAAAATAAAAATATATTTGTATATTTTGTGTAATCGTTGTGTGAAATTACAATGTTTAATGCATTTATAGTTATACTAATTCACGTTAGAATATAATGGATTGACATTTTAAAATAATTTTATTATAATTTTAAAAAAAACTGATGAATAATTATGATGTTGAACCTATTAACTATTTTCTAATGAATTTTTTTGATCCTATTTTCTCGCTGAGTTAACCTTATCTTTGTTAGCTTTAATAGCAATCTTCAAAAAGAATTCGCAGGGCGATGCTCATGCTTTTTAGTAGGTTGGAGTTAGGATTTTTGCTGCATTAGAAAGGGGAACTTGGTTGTATATATGTGAATGGAAGAAATTTGTATTATACGATTGATAAAAACTTGTTCTCTCAGCTGTATGCTTCTTGTTTGATCTAAAGATGTTCTTTGTTCAACTTGCAATAGATAGTGTTTTGGGTGCCACATAGTACAACTTGCAGATCACCTGAAATTACATTCCGAAGGTTTATATGACAAAGTATTTTAAATAACATAGGCAAAGGATCCTTTCTTCTTTCTTTTCTTTTTCAAACTTCATTTTAATATATGATGTTTGAAGTGCACCCAGAATTGCTTTAGTGAGTGAAAATTCTTAGAAATTTCAAGATATACCTAAATTCAGTCAAATGCAAAATTGTGTCCTTGCACCCAAGAAATTGTCTGGTGATTAACTTGCGCATAAACACATCTACCTTTTCCATAATAGGTATGAAGGCTTGGACAGATTTATAAGACTGAGGGTTCAACTAACACCAATGTCAGTACGGTTTGTTGCTACCAAAGTTGCAATGGATAGCATCATCTTTGGCCCCTCAGATTTGTTTGTGTTTTTCACCTACATGGGTTTCTCGGCTGTCAAGACTGTTGCTCAAGTGAAGGAAGATTTGAAGAGGGATTTCCTCCCATCCTTGATTTTGGAGGGTGGTGTGTGGCCAATAGTTCAAGTTGCGAATTTCCGTTATGTTCTAGTAACATACCAGCTTTTATGGTATGTTACCTTCTTCCTGATCTTGTATTCTTCCCTCTTCAGCAATTATATTGGCAGAGATTGCAACAGAATTTTCATGTAACCTACAAACAACATCACACTCCAAAACGCCAACTGCAGTTTTACAAGAAAGGATTTTGGCGGTGATTTTGTTGCCTTTCAAGCTTTTATGGTTCAATCGATCATTGCCTATACAGACTCAGAGCCTGAGATTTGGCGGCGCTTAACTTTAGATCACTGAGCATCTTGTTTGAAAGGTGACTTACAACATGTGGCTGCTGGATTACAGAAAGCCAATTGCACGGCCATTACAAAATCTCATAGTTGTAAATATACCCAAAGATCTGATTGTTCTGTCCCATTACAAAAATATGTTAACAGAATTTATTAACATGTCAAGCTACGAATTCAGAGTTTTAAACAAGTAAGAGTAACATTTTCCCTGCATTTCAGCCGGATTATGACCATATGAATTCAAATGCATCAGAAATCAACACTTAGTAATCGATAATATAATGATACCATTTTATTGATAATATGATGATACCATTTTCCTGTATAAGAAAGGGTGACTCAACATTTTAATGGAAATATAGAAGAATGCAAATAATAAATGAAAAGAAAATTAAAAATATAATTGCAGTGGAGATGAAGATTTACATTTTGAATCTACTCTACAACATTTTCAGGATGATTTGATTCAGATCTGATAATTGAGCCTTTAGGGCTAGGTTTATATGTAAAGCCAACTCACAAAATTTCAACAAAAATATGACCACCCAGAAAGGGGAAAAAGCCTGAAACTACTGGTCTAGATAAATGAACTATGACCTCCGCCAAGTGGTACTTTCGGCTTGTATACAGCAGATACCATCAAGCAAGGACAAATATTGAAGTTAATGCTCTGAAATTGAGGAATTAAAAAATAAAAAAGTTAGGTCCTGAAACACATTATTGCCAGATGCAAAACTATAAAGAAAATACAGAAACAAAGAACCATGAAAGAAAAAATACCCACACAGCAAATAAGGTCACAACATCTTTCCAAGCAAGATAACAAAGATGATAGGAGTTTTTTTTTTCCTTTTATTTTTGAAGCAAAAAAGGTATATAGTGATCCACAAGAATGAATTGATTTGATAATTGAGTTAGAGAAAATTGCTAACTGGTAAGATAATTGATTTGCCGAAGAAATGGGACTTAAGCTTTGTGGTTGTATGAAATGACAACAGATTAACTTACTGGGATGCTTAGTAACTTTCCATCGCCACTGACTAGGACAGGAAGGCTTCTTCTTGCAGCCACTGGAACAGATTTCAATGATAAGAGAGCTCTTTTTGCTGATAATCTCACATAATCTGAACATAAGTTTTTGTTCCTCATATTTTGCTTTGTTTTAGTTTCTACAAGAACACTTTCCTGCTGCAAATTACCTAAACTTGGACCCTCTGACCACTTGGCAAGACACAGCCAATCAGACTCAATCATGTGGCGCACCTCAGCCATGGTCTTATCACCAATTACGCAGGAAATGCAATGTTCATTCCAGCTTTCCCCTCCCAAACCCCCCTCACAATGATCCTTCTCTGGATATTCACTGCTAGGAATCCCCTTGCTCAGTTTCCATGTGATAAAGAACCGGTTCATGAAATAACATACTTGCCCAGGCTGAAGTTGTTGGCTTGGAGATAAGCTGATGCATTCAACTTCATGCATTGACTGATAATCAGATGTAACTTCAACATTAAATTTAAACTGCTTATTTTCCTCTCTTTGTAGTCGAAGAATGTTCCTGTAGGTTGACTCACTGAGAATATTGAGTCTTTTGGCTTCAGTTAGAACTGAATCAGATGTCATTCCCAACAAAAATTCCGATGCATATGGAACCATGTGATCTGAATACCATTTTGCATCTGCTATAATCTGCTCCAAATTTGGAACACAATGCCTCTCTTCTTCATTAGAATTTGTCTGCACCAATTCCTTTTTCAAGGGCAGAGGGCAGTCAATAGAACAACATACCAGGGCTTTGGTGCCTCTGGACCTAGGAGCTGGACAGAGGTAACATCCAGCTGCAGTAAGGGAGGTCTGCAAGATTGTCAAAAATTAAGAATCAGTAGAGATGATGAACATTCAGCAAAATCTTTGGGGAGGGGCCTTTGCGTAAATAAATTACAAAGAAGGAAACTAGAAAGTAAAAAGCAGAAAATTGCTCCATGCCTTGTATCTTTGTTCAGGAAAGATCACCCCCCCCCCCCCCCCCCCCAAAAAAAAAAAAAAAGAAACTTTTCAACAAAAGAAGAGAAAAAAAGCAATATGAAAAGGCCAATATCCAGTGCTAGTCTTACAATCTAGTGATCACACGATAAAATTCAGGCACAAATATACAAATGTGGAATTACAGAACACAGTGCCTTCAGTAATAGTTCAAAAGAATACCATGGACGACCATGGACAGAAATTTCAAACCATGAGTTATGGTTGCATCAGCGTGTCATGGTTAAGAAAGCTTTTCCTATTACAATACAGAAGAAAACAATGGAAAATTTTAAAAGAACTGCAAGTAGAATGCTATAATATAATTATATGTACCTTGCATGGAAAAGTACGAATGTAGTCCAACAGCAATTTTGAAGTAGTACCTCTAATTGGCCTTTGCCTTTGAGAAATAAACTGCCAAATTCAGATTGGAACAGTATCACCAAAAGATTAAAAAAATTAATGGATAAAAAGGGTCCTAAATGATTAAGGCATCATTCAACTAAATATAGTTGGCACTACCTGCAAGACCAAGGCAAGAAACTTTGATAGGCACACGTTCTCAATTTTTGATGGATTAAGAGCCTCTAGATCAATAACAGCACAACCTTGCTGCCAGATGGAAATATAAAGTTGAGAATTGTCTGATAACAATAACAGGTCAAATATAAAAATTTGGCATCACATATATCAATAAATACCAACAGTCAAAAGAAGGCTCACATCCATGACGGTCACAGTTTCATTTATCAAGTTGGAGCAAATGTACTCGACATACAAACGTGTTCTTCGACAGGCAGCAATAACTGCCTGTAGTTCAGACTTAAAGCTACCTGAAAAATTTGAAACTGCTTAAGCGAACACAGGAAGCCTGTGCATGCATATAATATACAGGGATATCATACATAAGGCAGTACTATGAATCTAACAGATAATATAAATCATAGACAAACTCAAGTTCTTCCACTAGTAAAATTGGTGTAAAGAGCATAAATTATAGCAAAGGGGAA
Organism: Swietenia macrophylla; assembly: GCA_032401905.1. Classification (NCBI taxonomy): domain Eukaryota; kingdom Viridiplantae; phylum Streptophyta; class Magnoliopsida; order Sapindales; family Meliaceae; genus Swietenia; species Swietenia macrophylla. Next base: position 2,991,288 of record CP135561.1, on the reverse strand, counting down.
AAAAAAAAAAAGTAAAGTAGCTTTTGATACTTGTGCAGCTGAAAATAGATATCTATCACAACTCACTTGATGACAGATCTCCCAACGACATTCGAATCCTGTTCCTCACAAACAAAGGACTGCGATTTGTTGGGTCCTCAACCCAGTCCCGCTTAGCCCCTTGACATATCTGAAAAAATGTTAGAATAAAAATTTTAGGAAACTGAAGAAATGATAACATTCAATGCATAAATTCCTTAGCACAAACCTTGTACATATCTTCTTTTGAAAAATCCAAGAGTGGTCGCACCAAAAGAATAGCATGATTCATTAAATCTTTATTATAAGGGTATGCATGTGAAAAGAAAATTTGAGAAGCAAATGCCATTCCAGCAAGTCCAAGAACCCCACTGTTGCGAGATAATCTGAGAATGAATAACTCAGACTGCACAGTATGTCAAGAATTACTAAACGTATAATCTCAGAAACACTATCCTGTCCATAACTAATTGGTCCAAACCTGGTCATCTGCATGGTGTGCAATAAGTAATACACTAATCTGGTGTTGAATGCAAACCTTCTGTAATAATTGGTACCTGAAATTGAAGCACAATTGGTTCCTAATCAGAGAATATCCTATACCAAAATAACCAATAAATTTGAAGCCTCCAGAATAACAGAATCGATAGGGACTATGCACTTAATGAAAAACACAATCTCAGTAGCTGGCATTTCCCTGAACATCCATTATAAAAACAAATAAATCACCTCATGTCACGAGCTGCTTCTTGCAAATGACCCTGTTTTGGCCTACCATCCAGCCAATCACAATGAACAATCTGACATCTGATTCCTACACAAAGCGTATATTAGCAAACTAATTATCCCAGCAAACCTCACATAGAATAGCAAAAAGTTCAAACTTCATATACCCATATCAGAAACACGGCCACTAACAATGTTAGCCTCCTCTTTGCTCTCCTTACGTAGCCCGTGATCAACAATTATGGCCAAAAGCCCGTCTATGAATTCACCACTCTCCCCAGTCCGATTATACCCTCCAGTTTTCCAGCCGGCAGTTAAAACACAGAGCGCCATACTGTCAGGACCGCCAGAAACTCCTAATGCTAAACACAAATAATAGTTTCTCGGTCATGAGAAATAAAAAACCCAAGTTTAACTCATATGTACTGGTTCGTCTTCTCTCGGCATTTTTGGAATGATAATCCATCCTAACTCATATAATAAGTTCTTTAGTTCAACAAATTTTGGTAAAAGACTAGGCCAACTTATTTAGCAGAAAGTGACTTTATTATCTCTTTTGCCGACTAATTCTCGAGAGACAAACCGAAAAGTAAGGAAAGAAAGTCGGAAAGGGACTGACCAATACGGTGGTGAGGTTTGAGGCCAGCCATAGCCATTCGCTTAGAGAAAGCTTCCCTGTATTTGGTCATGTCTATCAAGTGTTCGACAGCATGGGTATGAGAACATTTGCAGAAGAAGCGAGTCCATGGAAGATATTGAGGAGACGTAATTGAGGTCCTACATTTTGTTGGTGAAATAGAAAACCCAGCAACCGAAGCCGATAGCAAAGTTGAGGTCGTTCTGGTTTGTGCACCGAGGATGAGACCTCGCCCCATCTCTTCCTGTACTTGATTTGCAGTGTTTTATTTTTATTTATACCCAAACGTTTTGCGAAAATATTTTAAATCAGTTTCTTTTTAAAAAAAGAGATCATTACAGAGTTGAAGACATGAATGCCACGTGTCAAGATCTCATGCCCCCTTAAAGATATTGCTAATTAATCAAAAATCCTTGCAATGATTTTAGTTAACCCGCTATGCCAACAACAGAGATGACAGAACAGAAGAGAGACAATCCAGACGGTGACTTTAACTCCACCTTCCGCTGTGGGGATTTTCCCGCCAAATCGATCAGTATAAGGCAACACCGTTATCCCTTACAACATGAAAGCATGTCGAAGCTTAAGCTCATTTGCGTTCAAATCCTCGCTTTTTGCGACCCTTGTTTCGTTCTATCTCCTCCAGTTGAAACCCGCCGTCAACCCGACTCAAACCCTGACTGGAAATCAGAACCAAACGGGAATTTCTCGCAACAACTACATAGTCCGGTTCACGGAGTACAGAAACGCCAAGGATCACCGCTCGTATCTAAGTTTGAGGATTCGATCGGACGGCTGGGAATGGATCGACAGGAAAAACCCGGCAGCGAAGTATGCGACCGATTTTGGATTAATTTCAATCGACGAATCGGCGAAAGAAGGATTAATTGAAGGGATTGAGAAGTTGAATTTGGTGAAGGATGTGAGTGTAGATTCGAGCTATAAAAGGGCGTTGCTTGGTGGGGCTTTCGAGGATGTGAAGAAACGACCTGGAAAGATTTTTACTTCGATGTCATTTGATGAAGGGGAGTCTTATGCGGCAAAGACGAGTAATTCCTCAGTCAATTGGGGACGCCATCTCTTGATGCAGGTTTTTGGTTTTCATTTATTGAGAACTAATTATCGAGTTTATTTTTTCTTCAATTTGTTGGATATTAATAAAATATTAGAGAATTCGGTAAAATTGTAATATCAATTGTTATCTTTATAAATAATTAAGTGGGTCAACATTCAAAGCATGATATGTTGGAGCTTTTGGCCTGCTAGGTGGAGACATATTTTGTTTGCACGTGTTTGACATAAGAATTAATTTTTGGGATAAACACTTTAGAATTAACCTAAACTTCAAAAAAAAAGGGAGTTGTTTGATTTTGTTTTCTGGGATGATAAGTAAAATTTTATTTTCTAAAATGAAAAAAGAAGAAGAGGGGAAAAAAATAAAAGGAATCATGTACTTGCTTTAATGTGTGTGTTTTCTTTCCCCTGCCTCTTGCAGAGATCTCAAGTGACTTCATTGTTTGGAGCGGATGTGCTGTGGGGAAAAGGGTACACTGGTGCTAAAGTAAAAATGGCCATATTTGATACTGGAATTCGAGAAAATCATCCACATTTCCGTAATATCTAGGTATTATTCTTCAGGAAAAGATGTTCGAGGGTGCTTTTCTGTTTTTGCATTTAGACTGTTACTGCTGGTGTGGCAGTACAGAATGGTTAAGTTAATAAACTGTGTGTCAGTGACATTTTTTTACTTTTAGATTTAGATTTTAGCGGATTGCTGAAATTAAGCCTTGAGCAATTTACAGGAGCGTACGAATTGGACAAATGAAGATACATTAAATGATAATCTTGGACATGGGACATTTGTTGCTGGTGTTGTTGCTGGTCAAGATGCAGAGTGTCTTGGCTTTGCACCTGATACAGAGATTTATGCTTATCGAGTGTTTACAGATGCACAGGTAATGCATGTTGGATGTTAGGAATATATTTATCCTGTTTCTGTGAAATGAAGTCGCATTTGCATATGCATCCAAGTTTCTATCCTTATATGCTTGATACTTCTTTAGGTACACTGTTAAATGTCTTTCTTTTCTTAACTCTTGGTTTAATGCACAGTTTATGGCAGGATTATGAGAAGTTTCTGTTCAGCCTAATTGCAGGTATCATACACATCATGGTTCCTTGATGCATTCAATTATGCTATTGCAACCGATATGGATGTGTTGAACTTGAGTATTGAAGGACCTGATTACTTGGATCTCCCATTTGTAGAGAAGGTAAGACTTCCTTCTGCTAATTGTAGCTCAACAAGTTTATAGTTGAAACTTGAGGTATGTAGAATTGGACATATAAATCTTAGGTCTGTTAGTAAAAATTATAATGATGGGGCTTTTCTCATTCCTATTTTCTTTTTGAGGAAGAATGAATAATCATTCATTTTTTGATAATTATTTCAATACTCATGAATAATCATTTTTTAAGATTGCCTGCTTTTTCTGCGGAAACTTCCAGCAACTCATTGCTGTATGCTTCGACTCATGCATGTGTCTTTTGAATTCTTTTGAATATTTATGCAATTGAGGCTTAGACCTTCCTTCTATATGACTGTGTGCTACACAATGGTTCAACAGGTTTGGGAAATAACAGCAAATAATATTATTATGGTTTCGGCTATTGGAAATGATGGACCACTCTATGGTACTTTAAACAATCCAGCAGATCAGAGTGATGTTATTGGTGTTGGTGGCATTGACTATAGTGACCATATAGCATCATTCTCTTCGCGTGGCATGAGTACATGGGAGATTCCTCATGGGTAGTCTATCTGTCTTTGTGCTTTATACAGATTTTACTTTGATTTTAACCTCTGACTATTTCCTTATATGTTTATTGACATTTTATGCAACCACTACTGGCAAAATTACATAGAAAATCCTTTGCTTTGGTTTGATTGTTTGCAATATCAATTTTGGGGTCTACTTCATTGGTTGTGGTGTTGGGATTTACTTTAGGAGTTTAAGGGCATGCTTGTGGTGGCACATGATTTCTAATATGCATGCAAACCAATAAAAGGAAATTGCTCCAATTTATTAGAAGTTTCCCGAGAGTGCTTCTTGTTTGCTTCCATTTTGGTGAATTCTTTAATGTAAGCAAATGAATTGTATCAAACTAGTGATGGTCCCAATCACTTCTTTATTCAGAAAAAGACCGAGTAAAAGAATGTGAACTAGTTTGAGATTTAATTGATTATAGGCCATATGATTGAAATTGAACATATCCAACCATAGAAGTGGGACTAAATCTGACTTGCAAAAAACATTGCTCTGCCTGCATTGACTCTACGTGAAATCAAGTTCGCATTTAATCTTTTATTATATTATTGTTTTTAGGCTATCCCTTGTACAAAGACAACTGTGGTTTCCTCTTTCCTCCTAGATGTTGCAGATGCGTCAGTATGAACATGGCACCAATACAAAACATGGTTCCCCACTTGTGTGAATAAAACTATAATTAGAAAAATGTTGCCCGGTAATTTGCTCAAGATGTTAGTTTAATTGGATGTCTGCTGCATCCAATTTTGATTTAGCGGTTTAAGCTTCGGTGCCTAGATGACCTTTTCTAAATTCTACATAACCATTCAAGTGGTTGAGGATCCTCTCCCATATAAAAGAATATCTAGACAACCAATTTGGTCGGCCCCTTGTAAGAGAATTTGTCCACCTGACAATGCAGATTGGGGCAAACATGATTGACAACTTCGTATCTGGAGAACATTCCTCGTATAGGTTGTGTCTGCGTCCTAAGTTATGACCTGAAGTTTCTTTTTTCAGTTTATGCTACCTTGTTGTTTCAACCATGGTCCTTTGGCAATAACACCAATGTTTTTGGGTTAAAGCATTAGGTCATTGCTTGCTATTTTCTTCTTTAAGCTCGAAATTATTATACTTGGTATATAGAACTCTTTCTTGTCATCCATAATGTCTTCTATCGACATTTTCAATGTTTTGAAGTTTCTTTCTTCCTCCATAAGATGCTTTGTCATGCTTATAGTTGTAGTAATGGCTTTATGTAAATTTTGTCTTACAGGTATGGTCGTGTGAAGCCGGATGTTGTAGCATATGGACGGGAAATTATGGGGTCCAAGATAAGTACAGGTTGTGAAAGTTTGTCAGGAACTAGTGTGGCTAGTCCTGTGGTTGCTGGTGTGGTATGCCTGCTTGTTAGTGTCATCCCTGAAGGTAGTCGAAAAAACATTCTAAATCCAGCAAGCATGAAACAAGCACTTGTTGAGGGGGCTGCAAAGCTTTCTGGTCCAAACATGTATGAGCAAGGTGCAGGAAGAGTTGATCTGTAAGTTCTCATTTCTAGGCGCTTACGTTTAGTTGCAGATTTGTTTCTTTTATCATTCTCATTGGTGGGGTAATTATTTATTGTTTTTGCTGCTGTTTATGTTTTCATCAGTAGCAATAAGTTTAACATTGTCAGTTCTAATTGTTGACTTCTTTGTCAGGTTAGAATCATATGAAATTCTGAAGAACTATGAACCCCGTGCAGGCATCTTCCCTAGTGTTCTTGATTATACAGATTGCCCTTATTGCTGGCCCTTTTGTCGGCAACCACTTTATGCAGGTGCAATGCCTGTTACTTTCAATGTTACCGTTCTTAATGGGATGGGTGTGATTGGCTATGTTGACAGTCCACCAACATGGCATCCTTCAGATGAGGAAGGGAATCTTCTAAATATTCGCTTCACTTATTCAGAAGTAATCTGGCCCTGGACTGGTTATCTAGCACTGCACATGCAGATTAAGGAAGAAGGTGCACAATTTTCAGGAGAGATTGAAGGAAATGTAACTCTTAGGGTATATAGCCCTCCAGCTCGAGGAGAGAAAAGACCTCGGAGAAGTACCTGTGTGTTTCAGTTGAAACTAAAAGTAGTTCCAACTCCTCCTCGATCAAAACGGGTTTTGTGGGATCAGTTTCACAATATTAAATACCCTCCTGGATATATACCAAGAGATTCATTGGATGTTCGCAATGATATTCTTGATTGGCATGGGGATCATCTTCATACAAATTTTCACGTTATGTTCAACATGCTACGTGACTCAGGATATTATATTGAAACACTTGGTTCTCCTTTTACATGCTTTGATGCTCGCCAATATGGGACCCTCCTACTTGTAGACCTTGAGGATGAGTACTTCCAGGAAGAGATTGAAAAGATAAGGGATGACGTTCTAAATACTGGATTGGGCTTGGCAGTATTTGCTGAGTGGTATAATGTGGATACAATGGTGAAGATGAGATTCTTTGATGATAACACTCGAAGTTGGTGGACTCCAATCACTGGAGGTGCAAACATTCCAGCTTTGAATGATCTTCTTGCCCCATTTGGGATTGCTTTGGGAGACAAGATTCTGAATGGTGATTTTTCTATGAATGGTGAGCAGAGTCGATATGCATCTGGAACAGATATTGTTAGGTTTCCAGGAGGTGGGTATGTGCATAGTTTTCCTTTCCTTTCCTTGATAGCTCAGAGAGTGGGGCAACGCAGAATGTGCTGATTTCTGGCACGAACAAGGTGAGCGGACATTTCTGCTTATCTTTTTATATGGTTTTTGGTTATTAAGAATCAATGTTAGTCGGTCAACCTAAACTATAATTCCATGGACATGCACCTATGTTTTAAGATTAACTAAATATTTAGTATATTTTCAGTTGCTTAGACCATGATTAAACAGTTATAATGATGAATAATCACGAAAGATATCAGCATGTTCATGCCATTCAAATTTAGAGCATGTGTTGCCCAAGATTTGAGTATGTTATATGTTATCATTCCTTGATGTTAATGGAACGAGCACAGTACTTTCAATGCAACTGTAAAAAGACTTGCTCCTGTGAGACATTTGATTTGTTGTCGGTTGAAGGCCAAACTTATTTTTTAAGTAATTGTTGATTTTATCATTTCCAGGACAACTAGAATTCCTCCAATGCGGATGATTATTTCTTACTTTTCAAAAATCCATATTGATTGTGCAAATTAATTTATGGTTTTCATGACTTGTGCAGGCTGACTCCCCAATTCTTGGCCTTTTAGAGGTGGGTGAAGGCCATGTTGCCGTGTATGGTGATTCCAATTGTTTGGATGGCAGCCATATGGTTACTAATTGTTATTGGCTTCTAAGGAAAATATTAGATTTCACCAGCGAAAACACAAGAGATTCAGTACTTTTTCCAGATTCCTGTAAGCAAGATATACCCTTGTCTGAAGATGACAACCAGTTTCCATCTCGTAGAACTGACATAAATTTCTCTACATGTTCTGCTGTCATGGGGAAGGATTTGATCTGTAGGAGTGACTCTAGATTTGAGGTTTGGGGAACTAAAGGATACAATTTACCAGACTATCCTGCTGTTGACTTGGTTATGGGTTTGAACTCCACTATGGACATTTCGAGGTCAAGACGTCCCAAGTACGCTCAGATAAGCAAGAATGATTATTTGGGAAGCAAGTACTTGGGTATGCTCTACCGAGAAGAGGTAAGAAACACAAAGTATTATTAGCCTTGTACCTTTTATTATTCAGTTATAAAGTGTAGATATAGTTTTCTTATCACAAAGGGCTTATGATTCTCCCTTTGCAAACTTCTAATTTGCAGCTTGATATGCCCGTGCTGGTTGCTAGTCATTGGCTCATACCTTTAGCAGTGGCAGTTACTGGTTAGCAAATGTGATTTTTTTTTTTTAAATGCCAAGGTTTTTGCACTGTGTTAATCAACTGTTGGTGTTACATTTTATGTTGAGTTGACTAATATGCTGTTTGGTAGGGCTTTTGGTGCTTTTGAGTTTCTGGAGAATCCGACAAAAGAGACGGAGGAGGAGGAAAGGATCTGGCACTAATAGGTTGGCCAATCTATAGCAATGATAGATAGATTTTTTATACAATCCTACTATTCTAACTTGGTTGTTTCGTTTGAAAGCATCCTCCTGTAATATTTTTTACAAAGTGTTTGAGAATTTTGTCAAGTTTTCTATTCATAATGTAGCATTTTGTCGCAGTGCTTTTAGTTTGTATGCTTCTAAGGGCACAAATTTTCAAAGATTAATGATAGAAATTTTTGAGGCGTTGTAGAGGATGACTTCAATTTGCATTACGTGCATGATCGCGTTTTCGGACGTCCTTTTTAGGCCACTGTAAGGTACATTTACATCTTAGGATATGCCAAGGATTGAAGTGTTGAATGCAGCTGTTAAATAAAATCAAGAACTATCAAATTTAAATGAATGAATTATTGGTGAAATATTAATTGCAAAATAAAAATGGGTAATATTTATAACATTTTTATTTTTTTATTTTCAAAATTAAGAACAAGCATAGCAATAGCACACACTTTGAACATTTGCTGGTTCACACTCTTATCATATGTGCCTTGAGCCTGTAATCTCTCTCGCGTCACAAGTCACAAGCCAAAAGAGGTTTGGAATGATCCAATGATTTCAACATATAAAGCAATTAGATTCCAGAGATTCAGAATTGGGAGAAAAAAAAAAAAAGGGGAAACAAGAGACAAGAAGGAAAAGAAACTTTAAATTCATCATCAAATTCTTTCTGAACACTAGTAACATTCCCTGCTTTATTGCGTGGCAAATGGTTTAGAAGGGACCATTGCTTGCATTCTTCCACTTCCAACAGATCTAACATTCACAACCGGAAGATCTTTGATGCTGTCCACCACCCACATCAATGGTGTCCGGAAGGTAACTTCATCATTAATAGAAAAGCAAAATACATTAGCATTTAGCACAAACTAGCATATCCATATTGTCAAATACGAAACTTTAACAGTAAGGAAGCTTTAAGCCGGTAAAGCAGTAATGAATATATTAGGGTCCCCAGCAATTTGTAATAATTCAATAGGGTTTCAGTTTCATCTTGGCGACTTTGAATCTTCCAAGAAAAGTGCACAAAGAAGTTGATTGGCTTTTGCTATGACAGAAGCAAACCTTTTGGACCATATATTGTAGTTAAATATGTAGTAAGCAGCAGATGAGGAGGGTGTTCTCTCAAAGCACTAAAGGAGATTATTTAGACAGAATTTGAAATTTTATGGTAATTAAGGTAGAAGAGATGAATGCTGATGACAAGATCCCTCAGCTATAACCATCCTAGGTGATAACCCTAGAATGTTGCCCTATCGGCAAACTCAGAAGATGCTTATCAAGAATACTTACACTTCTTCTTCAGGTTCATTTTTTAGAGCGTTTTTGGCTATACACTGGAAAGCAGCTTCTACGTTGAAACCTTCTTTGGCAGAAGTTTCAAAATAAGGAATATTGCCCTTAGAAGCACACCATGCCTTTGCCTTCTTCTCAGACACCTGACCATGGTAAACGATCAACAGTTCAGGGAAAATCAAACAAGAAAACCCTTTAATAGTCCAGTATAACATTATCACACATAAAACCCATATAGATATGGCCAGATCAGTATCACAAGTACAAGAATAGACCCACACACACACATATATATATGGCCTCATTAATATCACAAGTAATATCACAAGTACAGAAATAGACCCACTTAATAGTTTGATCATTCTCAATTTACATGGTCAAATTTAACATTATTGAAATGCGGAAAACACTTCCATATTAGGAACCTTCATTCAGCGTACATGGTACTAAGTGGTATTCTTCATTATTTGGGATGATTAAATAGAGTTTCCGATGTTATAAACAGAAAATGTTTCCATATGGGGGAGAAAATCATGTTTAAGAAAATTCATCTTACCACTCTACTATTGCCACCGTCAACATCTATCTTGTTCCCCAATACAACAAATGGGAAGTTTTCAGGATCAGAAGGGCTAGCCTGATAAGAAACAAAATAAGGAAAACATTGAGTCATAATTCCAGTGGAACTCGAAAATTCCTCACATGTTAATGGGTTGATGATTACCTGAATCAGAAACTCCTCCCGCCAATTGTTGAGATTATCAAATGATTTCATGACGTTCACATCATACACAAGAACGCAACAGTCTGCACCACGATAGAAAGCCACTCCAAGACTTTGAAATCTTTCCTGCCCCGCTGTATCCCATATCTGAAAGTATGTATTCACATAGAGTTGTTCACAAACAGGTGAAGGTATCATGCACATTTCTCTGCTGAGTACTAAAAGAAAGAAATTTCTAGATAAAATTTTCTATGTTTCTCTGCTTTGCTGAAGCTATGTTGCTCCTTCAACAATTCACAATCATAGTATATTTAAAAAACCAGAGGAAATAAAAAAAAAGTAATATTATTGAGTCCAACTGAATTTTCTACAGAATGCAATTATAGTACTGCCAATGCATGAAGGACGGAGGCTAATTAATGAAGCTTCCAAGTTGTTGCACCAAGAATTACACCAATTTGACTTAAGCATTTTGATTGTTCTAGCTAAGTCATCAAGAGGCGGGATTTAAAAAGGAATTAGAGCCTTTATCATTCAAAGTTGGCAGACCAGCTTCTACACTAAGATTACCTATACTTCACTTTATTCATGCAATTATTAAAAACAAAACATATGACACAATTTGCAATCTGCAATTAAAAAAAAAAAAATCAACGATTCATTTTTTAGTATATCAGCAAAGAAAAACTCAGAAACTGAATTCAAATAATATACACCAAACTAGCTAACCTGCAAAGTGAAAAGTCTATCCTCAAATTGGACTTCTTTGGTCAAGAAATCTGCCCCAATGGTTGCTTTGTACTGATTACTGAACTTGCGGTTCACATATCTAAATGTTGAGTGTGAGGGAAATCACATCTCTAAATCCATCCTGATATCTAAACACAATCATACATAAGCTCTCATATATTATACTGAAAGTAACCAATTTTTAGGATACTGATTCATCAAAGAAGTCTTCCCAACCCTGTCAAGCACCATAAAAAAATTCACAAATTATGAATCAAACATAGAAATGAAAACAACTAGAAATCAAAAACAAAAATGTAAAACAAAGCTCTTGTTTTACAAATACAGTCGTTAATTTCCTTATTACTTTTTCATTTTTCCTGCAACCAAACACAGTTTAAGGAGAACTAACCTAAAAATTCCAATAAAAATGAAAGATTTAGTGCTACAATAAATTAATCAAATAAACCATCCAGATTAACTCTCGAATTCATAGTAAATGAAATGAACAAACAGAAATTATGGTCTCCAGTTTCTCTTCTGGACTCCTCCTAATTAAATTAAGTCAACTAATTAAGATTGAATCAAAATTAATATCAGAACCAAAAGCTCAAATAATAACACTTTCTCCGCATCTAAACACAAAATTTTTTATATTAAAAAAAAAAAAAACCAACCCGCTGTCACCGAGGATTATAACTTTGAGAAGCATGCGTCTTCGAGATGCCATTTCGATTCAAAAGGCAAATGAATTATCCGTGAAATTCAAGTTTTGGATAATTGTATTTGTACGATGTAATCAAAATGCAAGAGTTTGAGATTTACTTTTCGATAATCGAATATGCAATTCAAGATTCTCTTTCTCTCTCTTAATTTTTTTATTTAATTTCTTTTTCATTTTTTTGAAAATAAGAAATTAAAAATTGACCGACTTAAATTGTACAACAACCAGTCATATAACCGCCAGCGAGAAAGGCAAATAAAAAGCAGACAGCTCACAGCCTTCCATTTCTAATATCCCAAAATACCACCATATTTTGCCCATAATTACGATTATACCCCTTTGGGGGTGTGTTTGGACGTCTGGACATCCGAACCCCTCGCCAAGAGTTAAGTAGAACTAAGATTTCCCTTATCACTTGAATACCAATTGTACTGTCTTAATAGAAGAACAAAGATTTTGTACACATCAATGAAACTCGCAGCAAATGAACATTTGAACAAATGAATGAATCAACCAAGTCTCTCTCCCTTTCATTAATACAAGTATTGGGGAGAAACAATTAGAAAATTAGAGGAAATTATTTTAATAAAAAACTGCATGGATTATATCAAACAACATTCTTGCAGTCAGTGTGACATTCACTTCATAGTATGAGTTAAAAAAAGAAGGGGGTGGCTTTTCTTCATCTTACAGAAAAATTGTTCATGGGTCGTTTAAGAGCTTCCACTGAAACCTTGATTGCTTTTCTTCATCTTTCGCATCTCCATTTCTCGGGTGTTTTGGCCTTCACTGCTTGAGCCAGAAGGATATAGACCATATTCACTGGTGGCTCTGCTATAATCGCTACTGGCACCGTACTCTTGGCTGTTCAATGCCATCTTCCTGAATTTTTTCAAGTCCTCATTGTATTGCACCGTATCGTAGTCTGAGCTTCCATGAGAACTGTAAAGGTTGCTTTGTCCAGGTCTTATTCCTTCGTTGAGATCAGACAGAGACATGTCCCCTTCCAAAGCTCGGACTATCTGCTTCATAATTAAGTAATTACGAGAGTCCACTTAAGAATAATATTTATATGTGAATGAACTTGTGCATATGACACCCTAGGTTCAGGATTAAACAGAGAATTTTGACCTGTAAGCAGAGCATATTCAACAGCCACACTACTTGCGGGTTTTGATGTGTTTCAGAGCCATGTGAATTAAAATTGATAATCCAAATTTAAGCTCATTACCTGGCTCATTCGTGGTCGACGACGTGCTGAATGACGCACACAAGCAGCTGCACAAGCAACCATGCGAGCCATCTCATTGTGGTTGTATTCATTATGCAGCTCTTGATCAGCCAGAGAGTCAAAGTTTCCATCTTCTATGGCTCGATTAAGCAAAGGCCTCGCCTGTAATTCCAAGAAATATTTAGTTTCATGCGCCATCCAAGATTTCAGACCCCCAACCATGTTATGCACCCCATCCCATCAGAGCAGAAAAATAATAAAAATAAAAATAAAAATTTAAGAAAAATAAAATCAGTGGAAATTCTGATGAAAATAGACAAATTGTGCGAGTTTATCAGCATGGATGAAAAAAATATATGACTCACCCAATCCACCAAACTGTCTTCCATGAAAGTATGGGTTGAGTCAACAGGTCGGCGTCCAGTAATCAATTCCAAAAGCATGACACCGAAGGAGAAAACATCTGATTTCTCTGTGAGTTTGCCACTTGAAGCGTATTCTGGAGCCAGGTATCTGCAGGTGGCAAACATACAAGCATGTGAACAATGAACTAATTCAAGTCCTTAACATGCATGTAAAACTCACTAATCAAGACTCTCTGAACCTATTTAATAAATTAGTACAACAGATCTGACCATTATCATCAGAATTGACTGAAAAGGTTAACAACAATCAATAGGGCAAGGGGAACTAACTGCACTAACACTTTAACACACAACTGTGGACTGATGCAACTTACATTCTTACAATGCCAACATAAACCATTATCCAAACCAAGTATAAGCATGAGAGTTAACTGCATTTGAGTTCAAAAATTCTATGTGATGTTTGAAGAAAATGTTTTATGGAAAGCAAAATATAAAAAGCAAGATACAGCTTATGAGAAGCTAAAACACAATGTATAGACAAAAATAACTAGAAGGAAATTTTGGATCACTCTTTTTGAACTCAACATCATATTGATCATCAGCAGTAAGATTCTAAGCAACAGGAATGTGAAAGTAATTGCGCTTACCCAAATGTACCCATTACTCGGGTGGAGACATGAGTATTGGCATCAGAAGACAATTTTGCCAATCCAAAATCTGCAACCTAAGAAACAGAGATTCAAATTTTACATCTAATTATGATAATCCATAATTGGACCTACAAAAATTTAAAAATACCATTGGTTTAAGATTGCATTTAAAACAAGGTAGGGCTTGTGTTAAAGCTGATTAAAAACAAAAGAAAAAGAAAAGAAAAGAAAAGAAAAGAAAAGATCTCAAAAAATCAATAATGCAATTGATACCTTTGCCTCAAACTTGAAATCCAAAAGTATATTTGCTGACTTAATATCACGATGGATGATCTTAGGATGACCTGAAAATATAAATACATGTTATTTTAGCATAAGCAACTGTCCAACCAAAAATCATAGTACCGTGAAGATAGATATGGAGATAGAGAGAGATCTTACAATCTTCATGAAGATATGCCAGTCCTTTGGCAGAACCTAAAGCAATTCTCAATCTGGTTGACCAGTCCATGGTAGGTTGGTCCTTTCCTGCAATATTCTTCCTATCAGATTCTTGATACTAAAGACATCAGCTTAATAGTATTCTGTTATAAGGAAGCATCTGTGGACCATTAGCTAAGAATGTTGTTGCATTAATGACACTGACATGATGATAGCGACTGATAGATCATGTACAAATACAAACTTACCATGCAAGTGAAACTCCATAGTGTTGTTTGGAACAAATTCATAAACAAGCATTCTTTGTGATCCAGCAATACAATAGCCAACCAATGAAACAAGATGTTTGTGATGTACACGGCTAATAATTTCAACTTCTGCTTGAAATTCACGTTCTCCTTGCCCACTTCCAGATTTCAGTTGCTTGACTGCTACTTCCTTACCATTAGGTAGGACTCCTCTGTGCACATACCCAAAACCACCTTGTCCGAGGAGGTTGGCATCTGAGAAGCCATCTGTTGCCCTTGCCAATTCCTCATATGTAAATGTGCTCTTTGAAAAACCTAATGTGATGCCTGGTGAAGAAGGGGGAAGGGGGACCTCAGACCCTGAATAATTGGAGCCAGAGCCTCCACTGCTGCTCATGAAAGGTGGTGGTGGTGGCGGCGGCGGCGGCAGTGCAGGAGAGGGAGCATATACTGGTGTGTGTGGTGGGCGTGATGCAATTGGAGGTGGAGGAGAGGGCTTTGGCAGCGCTGTGACAGGATGAGCTGCAGGAGGTTGGGCATTTTGTTGCCACTGCTGCTGTTGACCACCATAAGGATCATCTGGCAATTATACCCAAAAATAAAAAAATTAAAAAAATCATTTTGAACCAGGAATCTCTAAAACATGGAAATAGAATGTCTACAACTCCTCCAAAGTTAATTCATCCAAGAAACCGGAAAAATGACTACTACTTCTTCACAACGTATTGCCATCACTTCTTGAATTTACTATTATACGGAAATCAGAATCAACCGTTTATCTTCTAAAAAAGCAATTTTCAAATGCTTTAAAATCTCATGGAAAACAATATCAGGAAAGAATCTTTGCCACTTTAGATAACTACATGCAGCACAGTCAGTCAGTCAAGATAAAATAGTATTAGTGAGTCCTTGGTACTACAGGGATAAATACATATATAAAAGCAATGCATGGAAGCCGGTAACACAAAACTTATTTGTTTTGCCTGAGTATTTCAAGGTTTTAAATTTCACAATAAGCACACTTTTTAATAGGATTCTTTGGAATGAAAAACGGACCAACTATATAGTAACAATAAATAAGAAGCAACGAAGAATCCAAAATTTCATAATTCTTATAATTTTCTTGGACATTAAAATGTCACAGTTTATAGCCCCAAAAAGGAGCAAAGTTGCCTACATTGCAACCCATAGACTGCACAGATACAGGTGCAGCATATCACCCATTTCTAAAAAAGCACAAGATATTTAGAAAACCAAGTCAAAGGTAAGGCAGTTTCAGCGTTCAAGCATCAAAGCGGTCAAAAATGAATTAAACGAAAAGATAATAATATGGTATAATAAAGAATTAAAAAAAAACAAATTGATTTTGATTCAAACAAATGCATTCCATGCATGGGTAGGATAAGTCGAATCTTAATCATAAATCTAAAATTAACACTGCAAATGGATCATTGAAAGACACAAAAATGATTTAAATCAATTAATTTAAGCATTTTGGGACGAGAATGAACATATTTATACGTTAACAAAGACATGTAAATCGAAATAAATCCAAAGCACGAACCTTTAGGACCAGGAGGAGGTGGGGGCATATAGTAAACCGCCCCATCATCTCTCCTCTTCTTCCTTTTGCAGCAACACAAATACCACAAGCTAACCACAACAATTACCGCCAGCCCACCAATCGCTAATCCCACCACTAACCCAGTACTCACCACACCTGAACCGGGCGAAGGCGAACTCGGAGGAGGCGGCGAGTTACGAACCGTCGGTGTAGACGGCGTCCCAGAACTGCTCGGAGGCGAGGGAGGACTCCTGGCCACCGGATTTGGCGGAGTGGAAGACGGGGGCGGAGGTGAGCCAGAAGGGGTGGAGGGCGGAGGTGAGGCAGACGGAGTGGAAGGCGGAGGCGCGCCAGGGGAGGAAGGAGGTGGTGGTGATGAGTTGGCGGGCGGACTAGGAGATGGAGTAGTGGGTGTAGGGGGAGGTGGAGAGGCTGGACTAGCGGGTGGAGGGGCTGAAGGAGTGGCGGGAGGCGGGGCTGCGGGAGTGGCGGGAGGCGGGGCTGCGGGAGTGGCGGGTGGCGGCGCTGAGGGAGTGGCGGGTGCGGGGGCGGTGGTGTCGATGGAGGGTGGGGAAGTGGGCGCTGGCGCAGAAGGGGTGGTCGCCGGCGGAGGAGAAGTCGACGACATTGCAGGTGAGCTGTTTCTCCGTCCTCTCTCCCTGTGTCGGGATTTTTTTTTTTAAATTTATTTGAGAGAGAGAAAATGCAAGATTAGAAAAAGTTAGCAAGCAAGTAGTTAAAGAGACAAGTACGAACTAGACAAAGCGTATTCGGTTTCGTTAGTTTGAAGGATTTGTGTCCGCGCTTTGTTCTGTGTTTGGTGCGGTTTCTCGCATGGGAGAGAGAGAGAG